>JAQQZX010000036.1:692108-712397 GCA_030068355.1 Notoglanidium maculatum | reverse complement strand
ATCCCAGGCAGCAGGGTTACAGGATCAAAGGACAGGACATACACAGAAAGGAAACAGCTAACATGAGACAAGATTTTCAATCTAACAAATACGTAAACAAACCTTGACGCAATTTCAGAAAAAAATCCCCAGAGCACAACTGACAATAAAATGATATGATTATATAAATAAGTAGTTTAAAACATTAAACCAACACAATTTAGTGACTTGCATCTGCAAAAAAAAAAAAAAAATCAGCTGCAATCCAAGTCACATGGCATGTTTATTTCACCCCTGCAGTTGGGTCGATTTCACCTTCTCACTGCTATTGAACTGCCCAGAATTTACTTGGAGCGGCTCACGACCACCTCAATAACCCTGTGTTCACACCAGCAAGTGACAAAGTAGGGAGCTGTAATGAGAGAGACACACAGTCTCCTCTGAAGGTCTTGGAACAGAAGGCCAATTCTTTTGTTTTTGCTGTTCACTGAAGACATTTGTGTTAAATATCAGCCAATTGATCAGAATTTCAGCTTTCATTTGTAGATATTTTCATCTAGATGTGTTAAACACCTTAGAACATGGTGGCAGACCATGTTACCTTTTGGTGAACAGATAGTCTTGAAATAAGTACCTCTTATTATTTGCTTGAATATCTCATACTCCTGATAACGACATCAAGCCGGTGATCCACTGACGTCCCCAAACTGCTGCATTCTTCTTATGTGATGCTTTTCCAGGCTTTTTAGCACAGCTTCTTTGAGTTGTTGTTTGTTTTTGGGGAGTTTCTCCCTTCAGTCTCCTCTTCATGCTGCTGGTTAAGGGCTGAAGATTGACGTGGCCAGTCTAAAACATTCCACTTTTCCCCTGATGAAGTCCTTTTATAGGAAAACGGTGAATATTTGTTTGCTCCTGAAGGAATTGGGTAATTTTTATATATTGAAGTCATCCCAGTTTTATAAATATTTGTATGGCCAAAAATATAAAAATCATCTTCCCTCAGACACAATGGCAGGTGGTGTTCAGGATCAGTGGGCTCTCTGTAGTTATACAGTCTCCTCAGGTGAGGAGCCGAACAGCCAACAGCGCCTCGAGCTCCATCACAGTCGTCCTAAAACATTTTCTGGACCTGTAAACCTGTTCTTGTCAAATCGAGTCATTGAATCCATTTTCTCATTATGGGAAGCGCTGGTTTTCTTACTCTCCTTCTGTCTCTCTTCTCAGGCCGGATGGAAAGAGAGCCACGCCATCTTCATGACAGAACTGAGGAACCTCCAAGCTGCTGGCCTAACGACATTCGGCCAGTCTTTAAGGACCGCTTTCGATTTGCTCAACCTGAACAGATTAGTTTCAGGGATCGACAACTACGGGCAGGTACGCTATCTGAGCAGGGGGATGAGTGGAGACGCTCACGACCCCTTGCTTCTGTCTCTGAATCTACTGAGCTTCAGAAACCTTGTGTAGCGATTTGAGACACAGCCACTAGAGAACATTGTGATAACAATTGCTTTCTTCTTTATGAAAAGCCAACATTAACATGTTTTGTTTGTATTGGTGAAGATCATAAAGTGCACTTTTTTTACGTGGTGTTGCTGATTTGACAGCTTTGGATGCCGCTCTAAAGACAGCATGAAACATAAATTAAAAGGTTTGTAATATTTGGATGGTCAGAATTTTATCCATCCTAATTTGCCCGTCTTGTTAAAAAGTGGGTATTCCCAGACGGATTCGGATTTAGACGCAAGCCTGCAGTAAATTAATTTCAAACCTGCCTGCAATTCCCAAAGTGACCCATTCCGAAGTCAGAGGCGGGAGAAAGGCGCTGCACTTTAGCAGAAGATGGTTGGGGAATATCTTTTGGAAAAATGGCGTACAGCTTCAGAGACTTGTACAATCTGTGTTGTTGAAGCCGTTTTACAGCTCAGGGCCCAACACCTTACCAACACACTGCTGTTCTTTCCTGGATACTGTCAGGGGACATTAACTACAAGTTCTGTCTGTCTGCAGGGAAGAAACCCGTTTTTCCTGGAGCCAGCCATCATAGTGGCGATTACGGATGGAAGCAAACTGACCAGCACTTCAGGAGTGCAGGACGAGGTATGACGTGATTTATTAAGTACAGTAAAGCAACAAATCCAAACGATCGCCTTGAATCATTCCTCGCACCAGTCACATGGCGCATGTGGTACGGCGTTATTTCATTTCCTGGCTCACAACATTTCCTACATCCAATTAGATTAAGGTCCAGTTCCACTTGAAACATTTATAACCATGGATTCCTTTTATCCTGCCATATACAAGCTCTTATTATACGCGTTTAAAGACATTAGAAAGTAAAATAAAACTTGGCAGGAAGTAGCAGAGATGGTTGGTGTTTCTGGAGTGTGTGTGTTTGTGGGTTTTTTTTTATTCTGTTTTATAAAATAGTTACATTTGATAGCGATATACACCTCGGAGTCCTTTTATTTAATTTTAATCTCTTTACAGGAAAACCCAATTATTAGCAGCAATCTTTAAAAGCTTCTGTTTAGTTTTTTCCTCGATGTGCACACCTTTCAGTTTTTATTCCCCTTCATCCAGCTCCATTTACCCTTGATGACCCCTTTGCCGGGCAGCGAGCTGACGAAGGAGCCGTTTCGCTGGGACCAGCGCCTTTTCTCTTTGGTGCTCCGCATTGCGGGCCACGCCCCTTTGGAGCCCGAGCCAGTGGGCGGTGTCCCGGCTGACCCCTCCCCCGTCACGCCCATGTGTGAGGTGACAGGAGGTGAGTCTTCACTAAGTGGGAATTCTGATTAAAAATAACATTAAGGGTGAACTGTCCTGCTTATTGTAGCTAATTTTACACACTTTGATTTGTAAAATTTGAAATTTGAAAATTTGATTTTGTGTTTATATTTGGGCAGAACATTTAATCAGTAGTTAGCATGATATACCTCTGAAACTGGCGCATAAACGTACGTTGGCAGATATTTCTTAGCAGTGAGATCCTGTAGTGCGGTCAAACATCCGCATCTTGTTAACATTTTTTCCTCCGTGCGTTTCAGAATGACGCCTGCGCTGTACACGTTAACGTTGCCTGTGTTTTTATGTTGTTAACATCAGTGAGGTTTAAAATGATGCACCAGAGGAGGGTTTTTTAAAAGGACGTTAATTAAAATATTAACAACACAAGCAGTTACCGCAGCTCTTGGTCAGGATGGGAGAGTAGTGGTGTTTTAGAGCCATTTATTAATTTTGTTTCGTTAACAAAGCAAATAAAACTGCTGAGTAATGTAGCTGATTGGCACACACACACACACACACACACACACACACACTGAACAAAGAGAAGCGGTTCAATTTACTGTCTCAATTTATTGCAAGAATGTACTGGAACTAGCTTTGTGTGTGAGAGGGAGAGTGAGTGGTGCTGGTTGTGCGACTGGGTGAAATAACTTTATTCAGTTCTGGTCTTCAGTTTGTTGTAAAAGTTAGTATTAATGATAAACTATTATTAAGTCTATTTTTATTTTTATCTTGTTCTTTATATTTAGCCTTAATTAAAGTCATGGCTTCAGTTCCATCAACACAAAGTGAGAATTTTAACTTGTTACATCTAGCTTTATTAAAAGATTTATATTCTGTAATATTTGATTTAACACTTTAAAATTTGATGTAAAGTATATTAGAGGTAGTGGTTGCACATTTAAAGGATTTCATTTCTTTTTCTTTAGTATTAGGTGTCGGGCCATCTGTGTTAGCTTCACTGATATTTTTATACAATTATACTAATTACAAATAATTGGCATATAATTTTCTGTGATTAAAAATGTGTGTGTGTGTGTGTGTATGTGTAGGCCGCTCGTACAGCGTGTTTTCTCACCGCGTGCTGAACCAGTGCCTGGAGTCTCTGGTGCAGAAAATCCAGAGTGGAGTCGTGATTAACTTTGAGAAGACGGGACCCGACCCTGCTGAAGGTGAAAGGAGTTATCATTAGTGACTGTGTATAGGCATTACAGAGTGAAGAACTTCCTGTATAACAGTAACAGCTCATTAACAACCCCATCATTGTTTTTTTTTCTGCAGCAGCGTGCCCGTGTTATAATCATATAAATATACTTTATCATCTCTCTTCATATTAATGCATCGTTACACTCTGTAATGTTTATATTTTATTTTAGGAGCTGTTTAAATCCATTCTCTGTTACGACTGTGATCTTGAATGAACGTTTAAACTTTATTTATTTATTTATTTATTTATATTTTTAATATCCTTTTCAGATGCTCCATCGGAAGTTAAATCCGGCCCCCAGCCGTGGCACAACTGCCATAAGCTGATTTACGTTCGGCCCAATCCCAAAACGGGGGTTCCTGTTGGCCACTGGCCCATTCCTGAGTCCTTCTGGCCCGACCCGAACTCCCCCACTCTGGTGAGATATGGCTAGCTAGCGAACATATCATTTTTGGATTTAACTCAAATACAAACACATGAAGTATAAGGGGTTTAACAATGCATCACTGTGCAAAAATATTCCTCTTGTGTACGATTCGTGTCGTGGTAATCAGCATCATATTAATCATGCATTTTAATGCCATTTCAACACCAGAGATCCCAAACTGTGCATCCCATAGAGTTAAAACCTACAGAGAGCACGCTGATGGACACACATTATGGTGTTATGAGATATAATTAAAAAGAGCTCATTAGTAGCTTTGAGTAATCACCAGTCCCACACCTCTGCAATCTACAGCGAGCAAGAAAGAAGTCACGGAATGTTGGACTTGGAGCTCTATTTTTAGTTCATTTGATGCTACTACAAAGTTTCATTTGATTGTTTTTCCTGGGTAAGGGACACCCCTAGTAAAGTAGTATATTGTCTAATAACTCCGCACCTGTTTTATGCATGTGTTTTGCACATTTATACAGAAAGCTGTACTGTGTAAGGCATTTGCACTTGAGTTTTCTTCTCAGTTGGCCTCAATTTTCAAACTGGATTCAACAAATCAGTTCCTTCATAAACTGTTTGTAGGCGTTTACACAAGAACCGTGGTGTTCATGACAATCAGTAAGTTCGGAAAAGGTCCGCGTTCTACGAGAGCTCCTGAGTTTCTAGAAGTTAATGAATAAGGAGACACTCTGATGTGAACCGAACTGATCTGCTTTAAATCTTATAATTTACAACTGGTGATAACTGAGATTTTAGTGTTTGGTTTCACTGTCGAGTTTAAATCTCCGTCTGTTTCCATTAAGCTGATGGAAAAAAAATGAAACAAATAAAAAAGATGTGAATCTATGGTTAATATGTCCATGTGTGTGTTGTGTATGCACAGCCACCACGAATGGCCCATCCACAGGTGCGGTTTTCCTGCTTGGAGGCGGAGCCCATGGTCGTAGACAAGGTCCCATTTGATAAATACGAGCTGGAGCCATCTCCTCTAACGCGATACATTCTGGAGAGAAAGTCACCACACACCTGCTTTCAGGTAACACGCATGCATGGTCTCACACACACACACACACACTCGCCGTCTTTCAAATGGCACCCTAGTCCCTGTTCCCTTTGTTGTGAGCTTTCACATTTTACATTGTCAGTGTGAGTGTGTCCCAAATCACACATCATATTCTCTCTTTAGGTCACGAACATGTTTTTAGGTTCTGATCACAGTATAGTAATTAGGGTGCATTGTGTTCATTCTTTTAATATAAACGTTGTGCTCAGGTTTACGTAAGCAACAGCGCCAAGTACGGAGAGCTCGGGCAGCCGTTCGGCTACTTGAAGGCGAGTACAGCGCTCAGCTGTGTCAACCTCTTTGTCATGCCCTTCAACTACCCCGTGGTGCTGCCGCTCCTCGGTAAGTGCCCTCACAGACTAGATGCCCTTCTGCCCCTGTGCAGCTTTTAAAGAATTAATAACATAATATTAGGAAATGTCACCATGGCAACCCTTTTTTTTGGTACCATGTAAGTGCTTTGAAGTCATGTATCAATTCGTCTTCGTCTAGATGACTTGATTCGAGTGCACAAATTCAAGCCCACTCCGAAATGGCGTCAGGCTTTTGAGAGCTACCTGAAGACCATGCCACCTTACTACATCACCGTGAGCAACGCACACGCACGCACGCACGCACGCACGCACGCACGCACGCAACCCACATGTGTGTGAACTTTTGTTTTGGCTGTTTTCAGCCCCTGAGGAAGGCGCTGAGGATGATTGGAGCACCGAACCTGCTGGCCGAAAGCATGGAGTACGGCCTGAGCTACAGCGTTGCGTCTTACCTGAAGAAACTCAGCCAGCAGGTAGCGCCGCAACATTTTTATTTCCCATAATTCCATTTTCATTGCCCTGAATCCATGTCCAAGTCATTTTGTTTTTGTTCATTAAGGCAAAGTGTGTGTGGTGTGTGCGCGCTCTGACTAGATTTTCGCGCGTGTTTGTGTTCCAGGCGAAGGTGGAGGCGGACCGTGTGTGCACATTGGTAGGGAAGAAGGCGGGGCCTGATATGGGGATCAAGCTCCGCCTCCGAGGCTCTGCTCTCTCATTAGCTCACAGAAAGGACTTTGCACAGCTGCTGCAAGGCATCATGGGAGATGGGCCACTTGACATCAACCCCAAAGAGTTTTCAGGGTTCCAGCTGGCTGTCCTGAATAAGGTCTCACACACACACACACACATTTAATTGGTCAATTATTAATTAATTCAACTATAGCAGTATAGAAGTTTGTAATAATTGTGTGTGTGTGTGTGTGTGTGTGTGTTTAGGCCCTGAAGCCACAGGGTCTGCGGAACCCGTATGACATACCCAGGACCCAGCTGCTGGACCAGCTGAGCCGCATGAGGGGAAATCTCCTGAACACCAGCATGTGTGTGTTGAAGGGCCAAGACCAAGGTGATACTGATAGAATAATGAACATTTGTAAAATAAACGAAAGTTATGACTTCCTCTGTATTTCTAGCCAGTCCTTCTTAACATGTTCGTTTCCTTCTCTTCTAGATCAGCTCCACAGCGTGCCCATAGCACAAATGGGCAACTATCAGGACTTCCTGAAACTTGGCCCCACCCCTTTGAGAGAGGTGGACCCGGACCAACCCAAGCGACTGCACACCTTCGGCAACCCTTTCAAACTGGACAAGAAGGTACAAAGAGGGTTCTGTGATGACACTTTATAGTGATTTGGTTTTGGGTTGCTCAGTTACGTTCTTTTACTCGTGTGTTGCGTGTTACAGCGGTTGTCGGTAGATGAAGTAGCTCAGTCACGTATTAATCCTGTTCCACACTGCAGTGAGCTAGCGTTCATCTTTGGGATCGGACAGGAATGAAGCAAACCCACTGATGTGTGTAATCCAACAGGAAACATGTATTGATAGATGTTATGACATTCAGAACCCACTATAGTATGCTATAGTGACGCTACAGTGTGTCTGTGCTTGAGTTAGAATATAAACATGATGAATGAGATCTTGTTCCACCACTGACAGGCAATGATGGTGGATGAGGCAGACGAGTTTGTGACTGGGACTCAGGGAAAAGGCAAGCGACCCTTGGATACCAACACGCCTACAGGTGCTCCAAAAAGGAGGAGGTGCATGTCGCCATTACTGCGCCTGGGACGTGCATACACCCCGCCCAATAAGACACCACCCAGAGGTGAGGGAACACACGTGCATGCGCACAGACACACACCTTATTATCATGCTCATAATCATTTTAATTTCAGTAAAATTCATATGTTTATTCTCATTCTTAACGTTTTCATAATTATTTTCAGCGCCGGATGCTGATCATGTGGGCCACCTCGAACTGGAGCGAGCCCCAGTCCTCAACCACGTGGGCCATCTCGATTTGGAACAGGTTCCCGATTCCAACCATGTAGGCCACATCGAATTGGAACGTGCCCCAGACTCCAATCACGTGGGTGGCCTCGATTTGGAACGGTCCCAGGAACTGCCACCCTTGCCCCATAACCAGCACGGAAATCACCTAGAGGAGGAAGAGGAGGCCAAGCTGGAGAATGGAGTAGGCAGTCCAGAGGAAGAGGAGCTGAGGAGGAGGAGGAGGAGGAGGAGGGAGGAAGGGCGCGAGCTGAACACAGAGCTCCGCGTCCTCATCACCAGGGAGATCAGGAAGCCGGGTCGGCGTAAGTGCACTTGCTGGGGTCATATTCAACAAAATGTGGAATACACAAAGCAAGATACAAGAAATCTATTTCTTAGATGCCCCAAGAAAAGTCTTCCTTAAACAAAACTGATGAGTGAAGTGTAGGTATGTGATGACATTACATTTTATACCACATTAAATTGGCTAACAGTTTATCACAGTTTGTGATATTATGGGATATCTTGTGATGGATTGTTTAGTTACATTTTCCTCACTTCTCAGCCTCAATAAAAAAGGCCTTTCAACTGTGGTGAGATCTTGTGTCCGATGTTACAAATGGAACTAGCTAAGAAATCTAACTAGCAAACGACATACAGTATAGCATAGTTATCTCTAAATGTTGTGTACTTAATGTGTAACAATATCTGAAGTACACTCAGGGCAGGCCAGTGCAGGTCAATGGGGTCATTTTTAAATACAATAGACGAGACGATCTGTGTTCGCCGGTTAATTGCTGATCATCTTTTTTGTATCGGAACTTTATCAAAAACATACATTTATGCAAATGAGTCTTCATTAATTAAATTAAAGCTGCATGCATGATAAAACCAAAGATTTAGTCTTTGGTTGTTTTTAGAATGAAAATATTAATTTTGCCATGACACCTGAGGGAAAAAAAACCTTACAGACCAGTTAAGAACTGTTCAACATGTTCAATAATTTTATGTCTTAAAATAATCAGCATTTTGGGATATTATGGGACCAGAATTGTCCTTCCTGCTATTTATGTGAAACCCATTTGTAGTATAAAATTCACCTGTTTGGTTTTTCCAAATCTTAAACAAATGTAAACTGTTCACCTATCGGGTGGTGTAAGAACCACTTCTTTACGAAGTACAGCCACATTTCTGTACAACTTACAAAGTGCGCATTTTTATATGAAGTGTGCTCATTTACGTCTAAAGACACCATTCTCTCTCTCCTCTCTTTTCCCCAACTTTTTCCTTTTTCTCTTGCAGGCTATGAGAGAATCTTCTATCTCCTGAAGCAGATCCAGGGCAGTCTGGAAACGAGACTCATCTTCCTCCAGAACATCATTAAAGAGGCAGCGAGGTAAACCGCACACTAGGAAAAGTAGTCTTTTAATCATTTTAATTCATCAGCATTAATCAAAAAAGTGGTGATGGAGTCTGATTATAAGTGTAAACTGTTTAATCTCTCTTATCCAGCTGTTGCTTGTTTGTACACTGGCCAGTTAGAAAGCTAGCTCTTTCTCATGTCTCTTTCTTTTCAGATTTAAAAAGCGAGTGCTGATCGAGCAGCTGGAGAACTTCCTGGAAGAGATCCACCTACGGGCGAACGGCATGAACCATCTGGATGGCTTCTAACTGCAGACAATCACAGAGAGAGCAATTCTGCATAATTACACCTCAGGGCAAAGGGGGACGGTAGAATATAACCCCCTGTTCATGCTCCCCCACCTCATTTCCCTTTCCTGTGCACCTCTCATCTCTATATTGCTCCTGTTTTATGCCAAAGACAAATGGATTTGTCAAGTGCATTACCTATTTAAAAAATCCCAAGCCTTATTGCAGATGAATTTGAATACGAAATTTGTCTTTAGGATTTTGAAAAATTGTCTGTTTATCAGGACAGTCTGTGCTATCATGTAAATTGGACATCTGGCAGAGGTCACACAGTCAGTAATTAACAGCCAGGGGTCAGAGTTTTCACACTTTAACCATTTGTGTTTAAAAAAATCTCTCCTTCTGTAAGGATTTATTCAAGAACATTTTATCGAATTCCTTTAACAACAGTTTAGCAAAACAACAAAGTAACATGGTATAAGGGTTGATTTGTCATTCCCTTAAAGGAAATATCGTTTGTCCGTGGAATACTGGGAATGTCTCAGTTCTCCCATCAATTTCCGTTCTCCTTGTTTTGCATCCGTCCTCCATCATAACTCCCGTCTTATTTTCACACGATCTCTCGACTCATCACAGGGACCAAGCACTCCAGCGCCGCGTCTACACTGTTTTTGTGTAAGTTGTACAATTGTAAATACTGAAATTTAAAGTATTATTTAAAGGATGTTTCTCGTTAAAGCCTCTTCTTTTTTTTTTTTGTATATGGATGAATAAAATTTCTATTTTATACTGTGAATATCTCCAAAATAAACACTTTTGCTGTAAATCATGAGTTTGTTTTAGTTTGTGTAAGAGCCGAACAGAGAATGCGTGTTTCTGATAAATGTGTGACTGCAAGTGTTCTGGTGCAAAAAAAAGTGTTTATTTACAAATCTGTACAAATCCCTCTTATTGGTCCCCGATTGACCTTTCACCCCATCCACGTGAGAGGGAGGAGTGAGATCAGGTCTGTGTGTGTTACCGGGTGTTTGTGTGCCTGTTGTAGGCCGTGTGTGCAGGATTTATTCTACTCCTCTGCTGGATTCATCACTCTGCCTATAAACAGCACCGAACCTGAAGGAGAAAAAAATGGAAATAAGTTGGTGTTTGTCTTATTTATTACAGATGATTAAAATCAATGTCTTCTGGGACAGTTGAGGCTGAACACGCATGTTTCTACAGCTACAGGGCCCTTCAAAAGTATTAGAGCAACACAGACGAATTTTTTTTTTCTTTTGGCTTTATGCTGAAACCATTTGGGTTTGAGATCAAAAGATGAATGAGACGATGGATCAGAATTTCAGTTTTCATTTCCTCATATTTAGATCCAGACGTGTTAAACAATTTAAAACATGGCACCACAACACATTTTAAACTAAGCAATCAAGATGTAACTGAAGCGTAGACTTTTAGCTTTAATTCTAGGGGTTTAAAATTATTACATTATCCAGGTAGGAATTACTGACATTAATGTGGGGCAGGAAAGTGCTAGGTACTCTTAATCACTGCCTGCATATACATATACATATAGCTATGACCAAAACTTGACATTTGGTGGTGGTAGAGGGCTTGAGTGGCATGCACCAAAATATGGGAAAAAAGTTTAGCACTAGATAATCTTAAAACAAAATTTAGAGCACAGATTCTCATGCATTCAGAGGTGTATGGAGAATCTAAAACATTAAAAGGACTTTGCGCTTACCTCCATTTAAACGCCGGAGGATGAAGAGGAATGGCCGGTCCGCTTTGAAAACAGGCGCTCTGGATCTTTTCAACAGCACCATGGCTACAAAGGATGAGAGGATTATCAACTTCATAAAAACACAAAACCTGCTTCATTTAACTGCACCGGCTCAAATATTTCTCACATAAAATCTAAAAACAAATCAAAACAGATATGGGAATTTGTACATATAATACACATGTCCGCTTCAGTGAGGCCACACGCCATTAATGCTCATACTTTTAAAACAGAAAGAAAAAGCTGTTCCAGGGTTAGAACAATTAATAATGGCCATTATTGGATGTAAGGTTCATTAAAAACTGGTTGTTTCAGTGCATGCTTGATTAAAATAGATTTAATTATTAACAGTAACTGAGGACAAATGAGTCCTGTAGTCTGAAATGAGTTTTAGACTACATTAGATTTACACAATAATAAATAAGGTTGTTAGGTTCTGTGAACTTGACCCCATTTGGATTCTAATCATATTTTTCTCCTGGTTAAAATGATAATTCTGTGTGTTTACTACAAACATGTGACCATTCATTATTGAGACATTGCAAACCAGAATCTCAGACACACTGACAGACAACCTGGAAACATAATGCCAATCGGTATTGACAAGTAAAGCATCCGTCGAAAAAACACAATCTTTTGCTGGCCATAAATTTGGAGGAAACTGAGGTGAAACACCACACAAAGCTCCCAGCTTAGGCTCTGTGGTGCAATGGGTAGCACATTGGACTTCTAGGCTTGTCACTGAGGCTATTCAATGGTTGTGGGTTTGAGTCCCTCCAGAGTCATTTGCTTTCTTCAATACCAGACAAGATATCTGTGAAGAATTCCTTGATGAGGAACCCTGTTGGATACGGCAATCATCTACTTTCCAACTTAGATGGAATGCTTTATTGGCCACAGTTGGAAAAATAATCTGCGGTTTCTACTCAATTGGCCAAAGTGAAGCTGTTGTCTAAATATAAGTTCCTGCAAATACTCTTGACATGGACCATTTAGTGACAGAGGCATAGCTATTTTCCCTTTAACAACAGGACTTCATCCATTTTATGTTTATTGTTGCATTTAATGTTTGGGAGACAAGTTAGTTATTGTTATATAAAAAATGTTTATATCAGCTACAAGCAGCCGTTCCTTCTCCACTCCATATTTCTTCCAATTGATGTTAATAAGAGTAAAACTTCTCATGTTACTGAGATCCTGGATAGCACAAACACCTGTGCTGAAAACTTACTGACTTACTGACTGTTACAAGGCACTTTATACATTTTTATTTGTTAAATAATGAGTTTGTTATTTTGTGGAAACCACCTAGAAAATGTCTGGAAATAAAATTGCTGTATAGTTGATAAGATATGAGAAGAGACTAAAATAAGAGAATATTTAAAGCCTTGATCGAAGGTCTTTGTCCAAAAGCTCTAGTATACACTGTTAACCGAACATATCAACTTCTTGTAGTGTATGACATTTTACATGAATATGCAAATCACTGTTTATAATGCATTCTTTACTGATTAATACATTTACATGAGACTGATTAATAAGAACGAGTAACATATTACCAGCAGCTTGTCATTCATTCCACAATGTAATGTTACATATGAATAAATAAATTATTTATACAAGAAGATCTTTCCTTTCACTGGTTGAGCTGTGAGTGATGCTCAGGAACGTGTCATTTGCACAAAGTGTTCATAATTGGTTATACCGCTTCAGAAGGTTAAACATGGTATTTAATTCTATACCTGAATATCTTCTTCTCCTACAATCCTAACACAGAGTTCACTGTTTTTGTTGGATTTATTTGTAACACTCCGTGCTTACCTGTGGTTGCCGCTGCTGTAGTTCCGTCCTCCGTCACATCTATCATGGCTTTATGGAGGGCCTCTGAAACGTAGAAGCCCTGTGTATCTGCAAAAGGGAGAAATGTTCAGAACACATTTCTGTTCATGTAACATTTGTTCACTCACAATGGAAACTACATTGTTAGGTTAGTTTGAAGTCCCCATGATAACATTGTGATTAGAGATGCATTAATACCGTACATGTTATTCATTCTTGCCAGAACCGATACTGATTCCAAGATGAGGACCCTGCTTACATTATCTTTTATAATGAACGTGAGACCGGAGCATGCAGAGGAGTATCAGTGAGCATGATCATTAATGGCTCAGTGCTCGCTGAACTGAAGTGCGCGCACATTCGCTTCCCTGCTCCACACTCCTGAATACCTTTGTGCATAATAATTTGTGCATGTGCATTGCAAGGCACCTTGGGCTCATTTTTAATAATCATCGCCCTTAGCCTCTGTAGTGACCTATTTAAACATCTTGACGATTGTAGGTGTATTCTATTGTATGGAGAGGCTGGTCCTTTCATGTTGTCTGTTCATCAGTGTGTACACTAAGATTACATCACATAGTATCATCACCATCATCACATGGTTTCAGATGTTGGTATCTGAGCATTTTTATGAGTAAATGAGCATGGTATCAGACTGATATTGGTATAGAAGTATCCTTAACTGTGTTATATTGGTTTGCCAGTTGGCACATACCCAAGTGTCCCATGTCTTTTCCTCCGAGATATTTCATTTGCATATGTTTCATAATAAATATTGTGGAGAACTTTTTTTTGCTATGACAATAAATCGTGTAAAGAAATGTGTACTATCAGCACTAATCTTACTCAAGAAATAGCCACATTTTGGCATTTTTTTAATGTATTTGAGCATTGAAAAAAGTATTTGTTAGTGTTTAGTTGTCTACCACACTATTTTGGAACTGAAATAAAATTATTTAATTAGAGGGGATTTACATTTAAATCATTACTTTTCACATGTGGTTCCACCATCCATCTTTTTATGGGTATAATCAAGCACTATTGCACAAGCAATAAATATTAGAATGGCTGTGATTCGTCCGTAGGTGATCACAGCTGTGCAGATATTCAGTACAACAGTACGAATGCAAGTGTGATATTGTTTTTATACAGCAGTTCTATGAACAATAAATTAATTTCAAGTAACTGACATTTCAGACACAATATGGTCAAATATTGTTTTTTTTTGCTCCATTAAATAAAATTGTTACCAAAGAAGCCACATCTGGATAGTCTTGCACGTTGCCATGCCAACAAATAAAGTGAATTGTACCAGTGATGTTATAAATATCTGTCCAATCAAATTAGTGGACCAGAACAAACTGTATAAACTAACAATCATAAATACAATTTTTTAAAATACTTTTTTTAAAAACTTTAATAAGTTTTTCATAGTTGGTTGCAAATCCTTAGGAGTCAATGACTGCCTGAAGTCTGGAGCCCATACACATCACCAGACGCTGGGTTTATTTCCTGATGATGCTCTGCCAGGTCTTTACTGCTGCTGTGTTCAGTTCCTGCTTGTTCTTGAGGTGTTCTTCAGTTTTGCCTTCAGAATGTAAAATGTAGCTAAATTGGATTCAGGTCAGGTTATTCACTAGGTCATTGCAGAACACTCCCCGTGGGTTTTCTACAAAACATGCTTCATGCACATCATCATCCATCTGCAGTGTGAAGTGTGTGATTTGGCTGAATGTGAAGAGATAGCATAACTCTACTCATTACACTTCAGAATTCATCCTGCTGCATGTGTCAATGAACACATCAATAAATACAAGGGAACTATTTTCAGAACTAGTTTCAGAACTATCATAAGATGAGGTGGTGTGCTTCAGATCATGAGAAGTTCCATCCCTTCATCATACACTTCTCTTCCCATAATTCTGGTACATGTTGATCTTTGCCTCGTCTATCCATAGTATGTTGTTCTAAGACTTTACAGGCTGTTGTTTTTTTAAAGAAGTTTTTTGCAAACTCTAATCTGGTCTTCCTGTTTTTGAGGCAGTGGTTTACATCTTACAGTAAAACCTCTTTATTCACCATTGGACTTCATATTGAGAGTTAACAGGAACAGATTCCTGGACAGCTAATGTTACATCTATTCACCTGATTTGGATGTAAATACCCTTATACTAAAATTAAAAGTCTGCAGCTTTATGTCTGATAATAATAACCAGTGCAGAGATGAGCAATGTTATTGAAGGTTTCAGCATAACTACCTGATATACCACTGAAGTCAGCAGTGAGGGGATTGAATGCATCTGAAATGTCGAGCGACAGGAGAACAGGCTTCAGGTTGAGCTGAGAGTTCAACTTAAACCTGAAACACACAGCCATAATACGTGTGGTAGACACAATGATGTCACAGTTCATTTTAGGCCGTTTTTACTTGTTCAGTACTATGCCACCTGGGAAGGAAGATGTCCATTTTGGTATGACGCAGTCCTGTATCCCAGAATTCCAGAGTGCGGCTAGTGAGTAGTGTTTGAAAGAGTGAGAGTGGGGTCTTCCTTTCACTTGGTATCACCAGCAAAAGGCTCAGGGATTGGCCAAAGTAGGGCAGCTCCAGGACGGAGTAGCACTGATCTGATGGCAAATAAAACCGACCTGCAAAAAAAACAGAAGGTGGTACAGGAAGCACAAATAATATGAAAGTGAAAAACAACACAATTACACAGGCTTACTTACCAAACTTTACTTCATTCGACTGGTGCATCATGGGCACTTTGATGGTACTGCCGTTAGCCAAAGAGAAAGGCAGATTTTGTGTTCCTCTGAACAGAAACTTTTTCTGCCAGGTGCCTTGGAAGTCCACTGAGCTCAGTAATGCCATATGAGGCACAGTGGCCCACCATGAGGCCTCCATTACTTCTTCTTTTGCCTCACCTGCTTGGAGCAAGCCATCTCAGTAAAAATAAATAAGTATATATATATGTGTCACGCTACTACAGGAAAATAATCAAAGATGGGGGTTGTGGAATGTTCATTATGCATGTTCATTCCTACTATCACTTACATTATAACAGTCCCTGTACATGTTAGCAATAATATATGGATGCATTAATATTAACTTGTGATTTGCAGGTGCTGTTGGAGCTGATGTTCTACAACTTCTAGCCAATCAGAATTGAAAATTTAAAAACACTAGTATAAAGTACAAATAGTGTTGCAAGAGCATTAACCATTGTTAGCAATGCTAATGACAATCCAATGCTAGTGCTTCCAGTAAGAATACCACATTAGCATTTTTTTTCTGGAATTCAGGGAAGCTTCTGCTTTGCACTAGATAACCTGATTCCAAACTAATGATTCTTGGATAGAAGCTGTTGAATCGTAGGGAGGAGATGGGGAAGTGGTGGGTGAAGAAATTTCAGAGATAAGAAAGAAAAGGAGAGATGGAAAGTTAAATAGGAAGTAGGTAGAGATTTGGATGTGGTCTTTCTCCCCAACTTAAGTTCATTCCTAAGTCCATTATGACTGACATGGTGGTGGTTCAGCTCACCTCTACTTGTTGGCGCTTGCTGGAATCGACTTTGTGTGTGATTTGGAAGGCTGAAGTTCACACTAATAAGGCTGCTATTGCACCATTGCATAGCATTCTGGGTAAACTCTGGCCGAAGCTGGATGCCACTCTGGATAAGCAGGGTGTTAGTAAACTGGAGACGAGGACCCTGGCTTGAATTGTAGAGGTCACATCTGGTTTGTGATACAGCCTCCTGGACTGTAGGGTCTATGGGCAGAAAAGAGAATTATACCTTCAAAATTTGACGCTATGGCAGTCACTGGGTCGAAATATCTGGAAACATGGTCTTGATTTTCACTCATGTGCTGGTGATGTTGTGCCGCTCCTTTATACTAAAGCACAAGTTCCCCAACCCTGGTCCCTGAGTACCCCTGTCCTGCCTATTTTAATGTTTTACTGTGACCCCAGTATACCAATTCAACTCAGGAAGGGCAGTTAATCAGCCAATTAGTTAATTGCTCTGAATTCCAAGTTCACCAATTCTGGTTTGCTGCTAGTGCCCAAGACCAGACTGATATTAATGGGGAACATTCCTATAGTGCCATAGCGCCAAACTATGAAATGTTCAAGGACCTTTGTGACTGCATTTCCCTATCCCAATATAAATTTTCTCCCAACACCTTTCTTCTTTGTTTACTACATTTTTAATATAATTGTCTAAAGTGACCTTGACTGTTAGAAAAGCTTTGTCTTCTCATGGTGTCTTAAAAGGCAATGATTTAATGACACAATCCCTTTAACCCAACAAAAACATGAGGTGCTGTAGTCTCTTGGCTCACAGTTGATATCATATCCTGTGGTTCTTTCCAGCTGTGCCAGTGTGTTGCCGCTTGCACCGAGCTGCAACAGTCTCAGGCTCAGAGAGACGCTTGCTGGAGACACAATCAAGTTGGAGCTGTTATCTTTCTCAGTGAGTGCTTGGTAGAGGCTGATGCTGAACTCAGCATCAAAATTAGTAACTGAATTGCCACTGCATGTTTTCTGCTCCATCATTAATAGCCAGAGAAAGAAGGAGGTCATGGACAGACGACACATGGCGGCAGTGAACACCTGAAACACCTGACAACGGTCAGTGGGTTCTGGAATAAACAGAAACATTAAAAAAGTAAGGTCTTGCCTCTTCTTACAAAGACCTTGAAATATCAAGACCAAGTTTAAAATTTTATTGAACTTTTTGTACAGACAGTCCTGCACTCAATATGGCTCTCCAGCTCACATCACAGCTGCTGGTTATATGAGTTAAGAAAGCGGTATGTAAAGCTTCACTGATCACCAATGTTCTTAACGACTAGTCAGTGATCATCAGTATTCCCAATGACCAATCATTGATCACTATTATTTTCCCACAAATCACTGATCACGATTGTTCTCCTAAAATCACTGATCACCATTGTACACATCAAATGTCTTCAGAAAATCTTCCTTCATGATGGCCATGATGATTCAGTGAATATGCAAATTAGTCTATGACATCATATGGCCATGTCTGGTGAGTGATTTGAGTGTGCATTAGCTACTTTCTCCTGAAGCCCACGAACTTGTCTGTTAGTCCACTATCATAACGCACAGCCCTAGCATGTAATTTCACAAACTGCATGAACATTGGAAGCAAATCAGTAAAAAATCACCAGTGCAGAACTTGCAGGGTTGTTATATTGTGTCACTTTTACACAATTACCTAATGGATCATATACTGAGTTATTCAAGCCTATTATATACTGTTTCTGCAGTTAAATGCCATGACCTAGATGACCACAAACACAGATTCAAGCACCTTACCTGGCTATAGATTCCACAATATTCACAGCACTCGTGCCACCAATTATTCCAAAACTGTGTTGTTTCTTCTGAAGTGAATGTGACCACTAACTGAGGAGGTTCTCGGTCATGAGACCCCATTTAAAGAGGGAGCTGATGACGTCTGTACCACTCACTCAGAATTCCCAGGACTAGTAGGAGACAGGCAGAGGGAGGCATGAACCACTGAGCAGCAAATCCGCACTCGGGCTGGGAAAAATGCATACACACATGCCTCTTGGCTCTGGAGCTAAAAATGACGGGAAATTTCTTAATTACACAAGTGGGCTTTTCTTTTGGACAAACCTTTTCAAACTCTGTTGATTTTCTGTGTCAGCATTTCTGTTCCACGTTTGTTAATTCCATAATTGATCTGAAAATAAAGCATCTCTCACACACATTTTCCAAAGGAAAATTTTCCAAAGGAATTTCACATCACAGCAACCAGTTGAACACAAACAGTATTTAACATTTTATATTTATCATATTTGTGTTTTAGTTGAAGGTGATTTACTCACTAAACTAAAACCAGAGCACTTAATTATGACTCCTGTTAACAGAGCGATTTAAAGCAAGCAAAAATATGTTTTCAAATAATGATTTTTATTTTTTAATAATAATCACATAACACAATAATAACACTTAATAATCCTTTTCCCCATTGTGAACCAGAAGGCATTTGGGTTTTTTCTCAACCCATTACTAGGCTGTTAATTAGTAGAGCTGATTTGGCTTCCATCAATGGAGATTCCCAGCATTCCATCCAAGAACGTTTGGAATTTTAAGGACTTGTCAGAGGAGCATCACAGTGATTTGAGCATGAATAAGCCTCTGAATTATGGCTGAAATAAACAAAAAGGCATTAAATGCTGGTTACTAAGAATAAAACCATTGTTAGACTGAATTGTTCCAATTTTGTCAGTTTTAGTTCAAGTGAAAATGTGGCCTTCACTTCAGTCAGAGTAAAAAAAAAAAGAAGTTTTCCTATAACAGCACATCCAGAGATTTATTCCTCTTATACCACAAAGATTGCTGTCCATTAAAGAACAACATAACATACTTTTGATTTGTTTGTGGTCAGTATAATATCAAGCAGTTACGCTCTCCTGTCTCATGTCCTGATTTCCGGATTAGTGAGACTGGAGGCCAGCGGCGCCAGAGCCGGTGTCGCTGTAGAGACGTGCCAGGTACGCTTAGGGGATTAAGAGTGACTGAAACAAAAGCAACATGTGAAAAGACACACCTACTGTGTGTGTTTGTGTGTGTGTGTGTGCGTGCGTGCGTGCGTGCGTGCGTGCGTGCGTGCGTGCGTGTGTGTGTATTAGTAAAAATATGCTTGCATCCCATTAACATAATGTACTCATCCATCCCAAGGCTTCTTGATTAAACAGATCTCTCATCCCCATTACACTGCTCTGATATGATGTTCAAAAATCCTGTTTTACCTCTAATTCATTTAAAAACTTCAGAAAAATGGCATGCTGGACTGTAAGACATCAACATAATGAACTAAATTCATGTAGTTTTTGGCTAGCATTTAACATGCAATATATACAATAATCTGCAATATGGCAATAAATATTTACTTATTTCATTCATTCATTGTCTATACTGCTTATCCATTACAGATTGCGGGGAACCGGGAGCCAAATTCTCACTCTCACAGGGCTAACACAGAGACGAACAACCATTCACACCTGTGGGCAATTTCGAGTAGCTACTTGACCTAATGCACATGTCTTTGGACTGTGGGAGGAAACCCGCTCATGCACGGGGAGAATATGCAAACTCCACACAGAAAGACACCCTTGGTCGACCCCAGGACCTTCTTGCTGTAAGGTGACAGTGCTAACCACTACACCACTGTGCTGCTCTTATTTAATTATTAT
>JAQQZX010000036.1:679720-692008 GCA_030068355.1 Notoglanidium maculatum | reverse complement strand
GCACACAGGACAGGACAAATCCTCCTCCAGAAACTTAGAAGCCATTTTATTTTGCTGCTGTTGTTGTTCTCTCCAGTCCGAATGCTCAGAGTTTCACTTTCACTTTGGTAAAAAGTAATCACACCCTGATTTCAGGTTTGTTTAAAGTTAATACACGACTTTGTAGGTCCAGTTAGTGATCACTTCCTTTCACAGAGCTGAAAATGAGACTCAGAATTCTCCATAAACTGAGAATAAAACTAAACTCACCAGAGCAGAACACTGCAAAAGGACTGCAGTCGTCTCAGACTCGACACCTCCTTAATAGGAGGAGTTTTAGAGAGACACGTTATCACCTGTTACAGTCTCACTGACAGCAGAAACAGCAGATAAAGCTTACTTATGTTTAAATACTGACTACGAGCTCATTAACAGTGATTGGTAAAGATTTAACCAGAGATCAGTTTCACTCTTCTGGACTGAAAATAATGTTTTTATTCCTGGAACCTGTTGGAGTCACTCTTCCAGTTTAGGACACGAAGCCCAGAATGCTCCAATCACCAACAGGATGAACTGGATCTCAGTCAGAAGAGTGCAAACTTATAAACAGCAAAAATACTGCACCTTATCCTCAAACCTGAATTAGGGAGACATCACACACAGGAAATACAGAGCAAGTTTCTAACTTTTTAAAATATTTATTGACCTTGATGCAGTTGGTGCAAAACATCATGACTTTATTTGTTTAAGAAATTAAAGTTCAATAATGCAACAGAAATCAGTAATAACTCCATGTGCTCCTAGCAGCACGGTGGCGTAACACTTCTGGGTTCCACACTGCAGGCGATCCCCTACAGCATGGCCAATGCAAGACATCAGTTCCCAGCATCCTGTGCACTTTGGACCTCTGCGCACTGTGATTACTATAAATACCTGGTTTGAGTTTCCTTTGATTTCTTGCTTTATTTAATCCCCAGTTTCTGTTAGTTTCTGTGTGTTGTGTTTGTTGTTGTTTTTGTCATTTTCATGCCTGAGCTCTTTATGGTTCACACCTATGCTCACCTGTTTCTTGCCAAATATTTTGATTAATCTTTTAAATAAAGGTTTCTGTGATTGCATCTATCATCTCCCTGCCTGCTTATATAAGGACATTCATGACTAATAATAATATTTATTATTATGATTATTAATAATATTTGCAAGCAGCAAAGATTGGGCCCTCATACTGTTGTGTGTGTCAGTGGTACTGGTGGGACACAGCTTGATGCAGCCACAGGGAAGATGTGATTTCCTTCACGGTGCCCATGGCGACAGATGTGATATATTGCACATTTGTTATTGCTTCCTGTTTGTATTGTGTGGTGCTTGACACCATGCATGAAACATGCGTTATGATGCTGTATATGAAGTGAAGATCAGACCATAAAGATTTTATGTAAATGATTCCTGTAGCCAGCAGGTGGCACTATAATATTCTGCAGTCTTGGACTCTCAAATATGCAGATGCTGAAACTCTAATGCATAGCCTAATCTCCTCCAGTATCAATTACTGTAATTCTCTATTTGCTATTCTCTACATTACAATACATACAAAATTGTGCAGCTAAAATTCTCTTTAAAAAAAACAAACACTTAAAACACTTAAAAATCTGCATATATCAGTCCCCTTCACCCTTCTATAAATTTCACTGGCTACTTGTCAATTTCCGTATACAGCACAAACTCTTTCTGATGTCTTTTAGAGCCATACAAAGTCTTGCTCTCCATTATATCACAAAGCTCCACCTCAACTATAGACCTGTCCATTCCCTCAGGTCTGCAGGTCTCCTAGTGATGCCTCACCTTTTCTTGTCTTCTAGGGGTAGCAGGGCCCTCGGTTTTTTAGCTCCAAAACTCTAAAATTCACTACCACAAATCTTCCAGGAAGTTTCCCTCCATCTCCCTTTTTAGGCAGAATTTAAACTCAGTGTTTTACTTCCCATACTTCTTCCTGATCTGCTGGCATTGCCATTTTTCTTGAATGTTTCATTCAGAGTGTTAGCTTATGGTATATGATCTATGTTCCTACGTTCTTGTATTTCCTCTTTCTTAATTTCTTTCCATGGTAAAATGCTTGGCCCCATTATTGCTGCTTGCAGCTATATTTCTTTTATATAATATATTTCTATTATTCAATGACAATGCCAAGTCACAAGAGTCCATAAAGCAAAGACAGGAGTAATTAAATGTTTATTATAAATCTATTAGAATATACCCATTACTGATAGCTTCTATCACAATGAAACCTATACATAACAAAACCTGTAAATGCACTCCAGCTCTCTCTTCCACTTGCATTAAAATACCTTTGGCGCTTATACATTGTCACAGTGTCTGTAATGTTTGTTGCACTAGTAAACATCTTTTAAGTGCAAATTCCCTATTATTAATTGATGACATGAATTTTCAACAATAAAACAAGACACTGTTTCTCATTATGGTGATGTTTCCAAATGCTGACCCTCCGCTGGGTTCAGGGGCTTTTCATTATTTTCCCTGCTCAGCCTTGGAGTGCCTCTGTGAGTCTCTGTATTTCTATCCTCCTCCATCTCCTCTGTGCTCTGCACCTCCTCAGCCTCCACCATGATAAAGAGGTTTCTCATGGAGTCCTTCACCTCCTCCCTCAGCTCATCCTCTGACTCCTCAAAGTTCCTGAGAAGACAAGGAGGAAGGAGACATTAGACTGTGTAACCCTTCTTTTCTGTGGTGGAAGGGAAAATAACAGATAGAAGGAATGTGACAATGACTGATATGACATTTTTATAACCTGTGGCTTGTCACTTGCACAGTTAGGGCTGTATTCATAGTAACTTCATAGTCCAAAATTTATGTCAGTGTTTAAATGGGAAGAGTTACACATATTCAAAGAAGGATTTTGAACAAAACAAGGTGACAAAAGAAAGTCAAGAGCAAAATAGCAAGTTACACAACAACAAAGGCTTAGTAATTCAGGCAAGAATACACTGAGTTTTCTGTGTGCTTAGCAGTGTTGGTGGTGATTTAGTCCAGGTGTGTGTAATCAGTAGTCTGATGACTGTGAACATGACAATGCAGGTGACTGCTGGGAATTGTAATCAGTGGCTGCCATGTTTGCAGGCTGCAAGGCATGCTGGGAACTTAAGTTCAGTGGCACTGACATGACAACGTGCATAAGTAAATTTTCTGTGATCCCCATACAGATTATGCAAATTACCTGAGTGTAGTTCATGCCTCTATGGACCACAAGCCTAAGTATTCTATACAAGGAGGAGTTAGTGCACTGAAGAGATACTGTTGGGTAAAGTTTTTACATCTGATCAATGATTAATGTGACTATTAATAATCAATTAATGATGCGAAAGCTCATACAATAACCGCAATTCCACCAGCATTGCAGATGATGCTTTGCACCCCTCACATGGACACGTCATCCTAGTCACCCTACCCCTAACCCAGTATGACTCAATACCACCACATACCTGCACTTTACAAAGCTGCATCAGACACTTTCATTCATGGAACTCTTTTTACTGCCAATATTGAGGTTATACCACACAATAGTTTACAGTCAATGTTTTATGTATTTATTGTTTTGCGCATGTTGTTCTGTGTATTTATTGTCCTACACTCATCGAACCCGTTGTGTATTTACATTTTATGTAGTCTTGTGTGCTGTTATGTATTGCACCATGGTAGTGACAGGGACGAGACCACCTATATCAAATTCAAGTCAAGACCAACACCTTACACCTTCGAGTCCAAGATTCTGGGATTTTGGGGAGGCCGAGGCTGAGTCAAGACCCTATCTCTGAAGAAAGCGAGACAGAGTCAAGACCAAGTCTTGCTGAATATTAGGGTTATTAAGTAGTCTGGTTCTCACCTTAATGATGAATGTTTATTGTAGTCGGTGAGTAAAGCTGCAAATTTCTCCTTCAATGTTTTTTTTTATCAATTTCTCCTGATAATATATTGATAAATCTGTACAGAATTCGAGAGCGCTGTGTGTCACTGCGTTCAAAATAATCCACAATGTAAAGACAGACTTTGGCATGCTAAGCAAGAGAGCTTTTCTTCAACACAAAATGTTTCATTGCGGTGATGTAAGCACCCCCAGAAGCGGAGAGTTAAGCGCCGTGTGAGCGCAGACCAGCAGGGGAGTGGGGAGGGGGGTCAGTCGCTCACAGGTGTGGCACAAACCCAATGTGACTACACCCATAAAAAATGTTAATTGTCGCTGTGATGAGACATAAAAAAAAACCAGTCTTGATGACTCCTTCTAAAATTACAAGTTCAACCCATGCGGCCCTAGTCCAAGACCGATTCAATATACAGTAGAATTATTTTCAACTCCAAATCAAGACCAAGTAAATGAAAAGGTTGTCTTGAGACTGATCTCGTGACCAAAACCGGGCTTGAGAACTACTGCACTACAACATGCTCTTACAGAAATGACATTTCATAGCAATGTATAAAAGCTATAAAGAGGAATGACAATAAACCCCACTTGACCTGACCAGTTAACAGGACATAGTTAACAAGCCAGCTGTCGTTATCCAAAGCCAAACAAAAATCTAATTGGAGGTTTTGACCTGAAGCCAAAGTTTGGAATGTTTAAGAAGCCTTTGCATTGCTGCTTTGTTTTTTTTTTTACAAGGCTCACGTGTCATCATCATCTGATCTGGGCTCCAGGCGCTCCTTGTCCACCTCCATGTCAGAGTCATCCTCTCTTTCATCGTCATCATCATCTTTTTGATCTTCTACCATCTTTTCCCTCACATCCTCCAGTGCATTCAATGGCATGACTGTTCCTGACAAAGAAGCAGAAAAAGAAAAAAGTAAGATTCCTGCCAAGTCCTGCCAAGAACTAGTGTTGGGTCCTTAAACTAGATGCAATGCTCAGTTCTAGGCTTGGAGTGCTGTCAGACAAATGAATTGCAGTGCTGTAAAAAAGTATTTCCTTGTTTTCTTATTTCTTTTATTATTAAGAGTTGGTTACAAATCAATGATTTTATATCTTTAGATAAAAAAATGTAACATCAAACCAAGAAAACCTGAGTAAATACACAAATTAAGAAGACTTAATTAAAAAAAAATAAATTATAGGAGATGTTAGCTGTGTTATTGTTTCTATAGTTAGAACTCCTTCACAGGGACTTAGATTATTAAATTTTAACTTCATTATTACAAGAAGGTCTTCAGAACAGAGAACTTTATGATACAAGGGATCGATTTATACATTTAAAATATATACATTTTGTATGTAAGCAGATTTGGAAACACTAAGAACTTTATAAAAATTAAATTAAATTGAATTGAATCGAGAGGATTTTATTATTTTAGGTTGCTCGGTAATATTACACGGTAAAGTTATACTAACTTAAAGAGAGAAAAAACAATAATGCAAAGTAATAACAAGAACTAACTTGTTTCATTGACACTGCACAACATTAAAGGTAATTATAAATTGATAAAAGGTATGATGCGTCATCTTTAATTACTGAGAAAATGTAATTGTTGACAAATTGCTGTGGTATAAGAGGAATAAAACAATTCAGGACAAGCTGTTACAGGGAAATAATCAACTTCAGGGTGATAACAGGAACTCTGCTTTATGTCAGGTAGCATCACATCAACCCGTTGTTGATTATTTTCCTATAACAGCACAGAATATATATGTAAAGGATGCAGGATAAGCTTCTATTATAGTGTAACAAAGTGAACTGTACACTTGTCCATGTTACCCAGTGTGGAGTAGGTGAGCTGTGCCTTAGCCAGCGCATTAAGGAGTGTATCAGGAGCGCAGTCTGTCCATTTTCTCCGCCCTTCTGAACTTTGCTCCTCCTCTTCCTGATCAATAACTCTGGCTGTAGTAAAAGAAAAGTAAATAAGCAGGTGTTTATATGGGTTCTGAACTCCAGGACCTGGTCTTCAGAACATCATACATTAATTGTTGCACTCTTGAACAGACATGATTCTGTTCTGTGTTGAAGTTATCTTTACATGAAGCAACTCAACTTTACATGACTCAACTCTCTACTACTGCTGCGATGACTGATGACATCATCTGATGCTCAACTCTAACCTCTTGGCAGTAAAATAAATCAGAATATTATACACAATAGTTTCAAAATTAAATTACTATGCAATTAGAATACATTTCCCTTTGGTAAATTAAATCTATTTCAGCTTAATAAAATGGTTAGAAAATATTTCTGAGTCACAACAAATACCGTGACACTTGAGTGGGAATCAGCTAGATACTGTTAGTTTAAATTCTGATGATGAACTCTGTGAATGAGAGGACCATAATTCATATTTATACTATTCTCTCTGAGTGGGAAATAGAGCAACTAACCATTCGAGGGTTTCTGTGAGCTCATGTTTTCAAATAACTGCAGTTCATGATGTCCTGAAAGTATATCTAACTACTTTCAGTGTTTATTCAGTTTTCTGTGTGTGTATGTTCTTCATGTTCCACTTGCCCTGTGTAGATGAATAAGTGGAGCAGATGGATGAGACCTCCATGTTTGCCAAAGCATTCAGAAGAGTTTGAGGTACTTCATGTCGCCATATCCCTCTTTTCACATGCTTCTCTCCTTCTTCAGTCCGTACTTCCTCAACTCTTTCTTCAGGCTTGATTTCAATCTCTCCTGCGGGTCTCCAGAATTTCAGCTCTGCATCAAATTTCAGCGTCTGATTCAGAGGATCCTCCTGCCAAGCAGCCACATAATCACATTTTTAAATTAATTCATTTTTTAAATATTTTAGCAAAACTGATTTTCTCACATCTAAATCATCCCCTGTAACCCAAAAGGAAATATTTTCTTCATTAGGTTAAAAAAAGACTAGTAAAAGTTTCCTATCATTTACTATCACAGAAATAAATCATATCATAACACTTATATAGACTTATATAGACTTGGTGGTGGCAGCATCATGTTTGAAAATGCTTTTCATCAGAGGATACTAAAATGCTCAGGATTTTGGGTAAGATGGATGGAACTAAATACAAGGCATATTTTAGAAGAAAACATTTTCAGTCAGCAAGAGACTTGAGAATCTTCAAACACTCAGAGCCTAAACCTCAATCTACACCTGTGGCAAGACTTGGAAACTGCTGTTCACCAAGGATCCCTGCTATTTTACAGTGAGGTATCAGGTGCTTTTCCTTCATATTTATACTTCAGGAAAACAGGAAATTGTCAAAAGCAAAAACGGTGTTTCTGAAGAATGAAAAAATAAAAATTTTAAATATCCTTAAGGGCAATGTGAATGACAGAGATGCAGCCCTGCTGAGCATCTCAGGAAGTGTTCCTCTCCACACTGCCACAGACCATGCAACTTCAGGAGTGTATGCTGATACTGACTCGCCTCATCTCTCTGCCAGCAGACCTCACAATGACTCCTAACTGGGCTACTGCATCAGTTTTTTATCAGTTGGAAACCCACAAGAAAAGAAGGTGGAAGCAGTTAAGCGCTACCCACAGCCTACTGCTAAGAAGCTGGTACGTGCCTTTTGGGGCCAGCAGAGTATTATCGCTTTTTTGTGCCATATTTCTCGTCTTTAGATTCCCCCCTCTCAGATTTGACCGAAAAGGGTGCTGCTATGGAACAGGAGGCCTTTGCCATTAGATGAGGCACTCCACTACTACCTGACTGGCAGGCATTTCAATCTGGTTACATATCACACACAATGGCAATAGATAGGCAAAAAATGACACAAACAATAAAATAACCAATTGGTTCCTCTCTCTGCAGGGCTTCTCATTTCAGGTCCAGCATCGAGTGGGGACACGCCACAGGAATGCTGATACCCTCTCACAATAGTACATGCTCTGGGCCCATGTGCCACCAGCAGTTGGCTCAAAGCTCAGGGGGGACCATGTAATGAAGACAGGAGCTGCAGTCCCACCGTACAGCTCAGTAAGCACTCCTCACCATGTTGCCGCACTGGTCCTGACCAGACAGCTTCCCAGCACCGCTACAGCACAGATCACCCCAATTCAACACTGTCACTCAAGGAATGCAGTGAGCACACAGCATGAGATGGGGCTGCCTAATGCAGCACAGCTGGAGCTGAAAGAGAGGCAGCTTAATCTACCCTACACGAGGCATCAGGGGATAATAAACCAACTTTCAACAAATGGGGAATACTATGCCTCTTTATGCTAACACTGACTCGCCGTATCTCTGTGCCAGCAGACTCCAGTGAAAACGAGCCACTCCCCTCACCACAAAGCCGCAGCGTCAGCCCTCGAATCCTGGTGGGAGCTCTGTGCACTGGGACCTCACCCTTCTCTCCTTTTTTTAAACCATTTACAGAGACCACGGGTTCACCTAGTTTTCTTTTGGCTCACAAGACAAACGTTTGTAAAGTTACATTGCAAAGTGAACGTGACTGTTAGGTCAATTTTACTGGGTTTTGGTCTGACCTCTGCTTTAACTGAAAAAAGCAGACAAGAGTCGTTTTCAGGTGTCCGCCATATTGGGTGAATTTCAACGGGTTAGTCAATATGAATAAATGCTTTTTTAAAGGTTTTGCGTTATTATTAGAAAAAAGTTGGTAGTTTCTGATGTTTAAGTGAAAAATCATAATCAACATGTATAATATTATAATACATTATAGGTTTATTTTTACCCATTTTATGTTTTTTTGCCAGTGGTATCTTACCTCATTCGTTTCATCCATTTCCTGTGTTTTTTTGTCTCCTTCACCCTCCATGCTGTCATCTTGCAGATTGATCTCAAACATGACACCTTTCTGCATAACAGAGTGGAGACCTTTAGTGCTGTTGAACACTGAAGAGTCCTGTGTGTACATATACAGGTAGAGGAACGTAGCTACCTTGTCATTATATTTTTTTTGCAGCTCTCTCCTCTCTTTCTGGTTCTGCTCGAGAATTTGCCTCACAGCTTTTTCCATATCTGTGAGCTAAAGAGAAAAGAAATGAGCTTCATTCCTCAAACTATCTCTAGTGTGTGTGTGTGTGTGTGTGTGTGTGTGTGTGTGTGTGTGTGTGTGTGTGTGAGTGTGTGTGTGTGCCTGTGAGTGTGTCTGTGCGCACACTTACGTTTTGCTCTTCACTGGGTGGATGTGTGTGTATATCTGTAGGATGTTCCAACAAGAATGCACCTGCTGCACTTGGCTGGACCTGTGGAGACATACAAAGAAAGTAGGAACCTTAACCTGGTTGAGTATGAATCTTGTGTATCTAATGTTTTCCTAGACAGAAGAAAGCACTATGAATTCAGAATGAATTAGTGAAATGAACTAACTGGGTTAAATAAAAATTATTCTTGTTGAAAAAATAACTGATGAAATGATGCCTGTTTTTTTTTTTGTAAACTGTTCTGTATTGTGTGTGTGTGTGTGTGTGTGTGTGTGTGTGTGTGTGTGTGTGTGTCACCTCAGCATTGGCCCTCTGCCTCATCTCTCGCATCTCATCCTGATAGCGTTGCCTGATTTGCTGCAACTGCCTGAGATACTCCTACACACACACACACACACACACACACACAAATATGCTCATGTCTGCATGAACCAACCCTGTTTTTTAAATTTTATTACTCTGTAATTTCAGAAGATAATCAAAGGGAATTCTTAGAGACCTGTTGTTCCTGTATTTTGTCTTGGGCTGCTTGCTGAGGTGGAGTGGCTCTCTCGTCAAGGCATCTGTATCTTTCAGCATCTGCTGAACTTGGCCTCAGACCCTGCAAATAAAAGGCTAAGTAAGATCTTTTAGAAAAAATCAAGTGTGAAAGCATTGTGGGTGTGCATGCATCTCACCAGCTGCTTTTCTGCTCGGAGTTTGTACTGGTTGGCTTCTTGTCTTCTCTGCAGGTATTCATCCCGTGCTGCTGCCACACTAGAAAAAGGAGGGATCAAGAAAAAAGAGAGAGATCTGCTATCTGTCCATCCTTCTGTCCATCCATTATCATTTGTCTTACACCTTAACATACAGACATATCTCTAATCCTCCCATCTCCATCTTAATGCATCTGCTGTCCAATAAAATCGTAAAACACATTTTTTTTCTACACTCTCATGCACACACACTCACAGCTGGTATGGCTCCAGAGCATTTGGTCTGTTGACCGGCCTCTCCAGCTCCACAGGTTCATGCGCTGCAAGATAAGGTGGAAATGGAGGTTGATAAAGAGGTGGCTGGTGCTGCAGATGGTCCCTGTAGTGCTGCAGATGGTCCCTGTAGTGCTGCAGATGTGCATTCAGCTTTGTCTCAAACTCAGCAGGCGTTCCTACTTGTGCTTTTCCCACATCTACTACTGCTGCTTGGCCCATCACTTTCTTGGAATGAGACAAAATAGAATTGTAAAGTTCATGTTATTTTATGAGTTTTATAAGAGACATTGTGTTCATATAAGTCGCTGGTTAACACACACACACACACACACACACACACACACACACACACACAGTCATTGTGTTTTGAAATCACACATACAATATAGTTTGTACGTTACTGGACAGTGATATTTCAACTGTAAGATTAAATTACAGTGCGTTTCATTCACTTTAAAGGGTATGTACACTGGTACTGTGGAAATGTCAGGGCTGTCATTAGTTTGTTAGATGAATTCAATTCAATTCAATTTAATTTATACAGTTTTTAACAATGGACACTGTCACAAACAGGTTTACAGAAATATATCAATTCCGGTTGTAAATTTTAAACATATGAATTTATAAATGTATCCCTAATGAGCAAGGCTGTGGTGAGAGTGGCAAGGAAAAACTCCCTGAAACAACATCAGGAAGAAACCTTGAGAAGAACCAGACTCAAAAGGGAACCCATCCTTATTTGGGTGACAACATCTTTATATTATAAAATGCAATTGTAAATAACTCGCTTCTATAACTGTGTGTTCTATGGTCAAAAGTACAATTGTGTAGCCAAAAAAATTCATTATAGTTTTAATCCAAAGTCTATTTTGTTGAAGTTATCAGCTGTTCACTGATAGAGACTTGAGTTCAAACTGTCCGTAGCAGTTGACGTCCTAAAGTTATCATGGCAATTGTAGGCCAAAGCCATCACAGCAGCTGTTTTCATCAACAGCAGTCCAAAGCCATCTTCACAGATTTTAAGTGTATCTTTAGGCTGTTCATATGTGGCCATCCTCACCTGAAGTGAGTGGTTTCCAAATGATGATAACTCCAACCAGAAAACGGGCATCAGGATGGATTGGGTAGTTTTACAGAGCAGTTAAATTACTAGTCAGTTACATTAGTTTACTGAGTTTGAGGCAAATGGATAAACTAAACAAATAAGGTGTTTATAGTTTTTTTTTGCAAAAGTATTTACTCCCAACATATTGTAATTGTAACACGTCCGTGGGGACAATGAGGAAAAAGGAGACAGTCTTGTGACAACGTATTACGTTATATTTTTTAGCTCTCACTTTTCAGCTCACTGGCTGCTCAACGGCTTCTCTGCAAGCACACAAAGGACACACATTAGCCAGTGATTGAATCACGTGATTATGTTTATAAAAAATGTTAAACCTTAAACCACACGATTATGGAATACCTGTAACCAAGGTATGAATTATTTCTCTGCATTTAACCCATCCAAGCAGTGAACACATACAAGTGAGCACACATACCCAGAACAGAGGGCAGCTCTATGCTGCAGTGCCTGGGGAGCAGTTGGGGGTTAGGTGCCTTGATCGAGGGCACTTCAGCTGTGGATGCAGAGGGAAGGGAAATTGCTGTTCATTCACTCCCCCCACCCACACATTCTTCTCGCAGGTCCAGGGAATCGAACCTGTGAGCTTTCGTCGCAAATCCACTTCTCTAACCTTTAAAAATTCTAAACCTTAAACCACATGATTATGGCATACCTTGAAGCAAGGTATGAATTAATGTAAGATTAGATACAGATGAGACTCACCACAGGTTACCTGCTGGTTCTACCCGCTTCCTCTCCGTTCACAGCCGACGCCCGAACAGGTGCTCGCTACCCCCCCCCTTTTTTTTAAAAAAAAGAGGAGTTTTGCTCTCTTGTCAAGAATGTACTCAATTTCTTTCTTACTCATAGAAGGTCCCTCCTCCCAATTTTCTCTAATGACATCCAAGAATTCATGAGGCTTCAATCAATACAATAATTCAAACAGGGAAAACCCTGTGGATGCTTGCTGGACCTCTCGTACTGTAAATAACAGGGGTTCAACCAACTTGTCCCATTTCTGAGCATCTTTGTGAATAAACTTAAAAATCATGTTTTTAAGCGTTTGATTAAACGTTCAACTAGCCAGTGCATCTGTGGATTATAT
>JAQQZX010000036.1:652273-662982 GCA_030068355.1 Notoglanidium maculatum | reverse complement strand
CACACACACACACACACACACACACACACACACACACACACACACACACCCACACACACACACACACACACACACACGTGTGTGTGTTTTTCAGGGCAAGTTTTTATAGGAAAATGATCAACTTCAGGAAAGCAATATTCTCTTGTAACAGCACAACCCCAGGTGTTTTATTCCTCAGGTGTGGTTGGTGGATTTATACAAGCTTTAAGAATACTTCAAGAGCAGAGAGAGTTTTCTTTTAAAACACTTCCAACATTCCTATAAATGTGCTGGGGCTTGAAACTCGACCATATGATCAGTAACCCATAGCCTTAACTCTTGAGCCACCTCTGCGCTGAGATTAATCCCTTTGCAGCACTGACTCTCACCCTTCACTTCTCTGCTGAGCGGCTCACTCGCTGCCACCTGGTGTTGGAGACGGAGGAGGCAGTAGGAAACCATGACAATGGACACTGCTGGATGTTGGAAATCAATCCTCATTACTCAATACTATTTTGGTCACATTAAGTTCCAGGTTGTTCCTGACACACCATGTGGTGAGACGGCCCACTTCCTGGTGATATGACGACTCATCGATGTTGGATATAAGTCCCACTACCATTGTGTCATTGTTAAGATTTTGACGGACTTGTCTGCAGAGATACAGTCATTTGTGTAGTGTGAAAACAGGTCAACAGGCGGGGCTCAGTCTCATGTATTGTTTCTTATTTGTCAGGAAGACGGAAATCTGCTGATAGGTGCTGGGAGGTAAAGCCAGCTGAATTAGCTTCCTGTGAAGCAGCTCTGGAACAATAATATTGTTATGAGATATTCAGGGCTCCAGTGAAGTCCACAAGCAGGATCCTGATGTGAGTTGTGGAAGTGTAGCTGTTGGAGAATGAAACAAATGGATGGGTGAACTGCATCCTCCACTGAGAGGCTTGCCCTGTAAGTAAACTGCAGTGGGTCCAGAAGGGGGTCTGTAATGGGCCTGAGGTGGGCCAGGAGGAGGAGTTTAAAGCTTTTCATAACCAGAGCAACTGTCCTGGAGTCGTCCTGTCCTGTGAGCTGCACTTTCTAACAGAGAGTAACAAATTCTTTAAGATTGCCATTATTTTTATTAACAACTCATTTCTAGTAAAGCTCCATCTCTTTAATCTGATTTCCATGTTTCTATGCTGACACTCAGGTTTTTAACCAATATGTTTGTTAATAATAGTTCTGCTTTTTCCTGTACAGCTTTAGCAATACTGTAAATATATGGTCAGCTTGCGGAACTGTTAAATTCTTCCTTTGGATTTGCATTGAATTGACAATCAACGCTGACTGTCATCCGATTCATTTTCAACACCTGACTCTAATTTCACCTTAACTGCTAACCCTAGAGGTGCACATACTTTTGCCACTCACAGATATGTAATATTGGATCATGTTCCTCGCTAAATAAATGAGCAGGTATAATATTCTTGTCTCATTTGTTTAATTGAATATTGAATAAATACACAGAGAGCGAGGAGTTTTTTTAAACTTAGTGACTTGTCGCTGCACTAACCATGAAATGACTGGAAGAAAGCCACGATGTTGGGATGTTTCATTTTAGACAGTAAAGTTACTTCCTTTTTGGCTGCTTCTCTTTCTTGGGTGGACATCTGCAGAAGAGAGAGAGAGAGAAAGGGAGAGAAAGAGAGAGAGAGAGAAAGGGAGAGAAAGAGAGAGAGAGAGAGAGAGAGAGAGAGAGAGAGAGAGAGAGAGAGAGAAGGTGAGAGGGCGAGAGAGGGGGGGAGGATTTTCAATAGGAAGTAAAATGTTCTTAGAGATCGTATTTACATTGTCCCTTGAGCGGATTCGCAATAAGACTGAGGTCTGGGCTTTGACCAGTATGAAGCAGTAACTGAAGATGAATGAATGATACATAGAAGAAATGGAGAAGTGACACAAAAGGGGACCATGTTCTCACCCGGGACAGGCCGATCTGCTTCATCACACAGCGGCGCCCTGAACCCGTCCTCTCTCTGACCAGCAGCGCTTTCCCAAATGCACCCTCTCCAACCTGACCCAAAACCAGGTACTCGTCCATCACCCTGATAATAATAATAATAATAATAATAATAATAATAATAATAATAATAATAATAATAATAATACTTTATTTAATTGTAGTTGTTGCAAACATTTATGGACAGAAGCAGTAAATTATAAAACCAAAAACAATAATTAAATTTTAAATAAATTACAAATAAAAGGGACAAAAGTCGAACTTGGCAGGTTCGTAACCATAGCAATGGGGCAACACTTTCGCTGATGTAGCTCAAAATTCAACAAATGGACTGTTTAATTCCTCGGCACCCGGGCGGTTACTCACCAAACAGACGAGGAACTCAGATTCCTGCTTAATTTTCGTTTTGTAATGCAGAAAATGCCGTGAAACACATGTCAAATAAGAGATATAAACTTGTCAGAATAAAAAGACGCACAGAGCGGCTAGCTGCGTGATGACGTATAAGCGAGCGCGTGAGCGCGGCGTGCAGACCCCACGTGACCTGCCGGCTCTGTGGGAACTGTAGTTTCAGCTCAGAAACTACAGCTCAGCAATCAAAAATACAAAGTTAATTGTGAATTGTGTTACTGAAAAGTTTACAATCGTCATTATTAATATTATATTTAGTGTAACATTATATTTAATATTTTTTAAAAACATTCATTCATAACAGATATGGCTCCAGTTTAATGAGCGCTTCGGTCAGCCCCCAGGTTTCACTGACACTGGTGTGGATTTGTTCATTAGTATTCTCATTAAAATTTAAGCACTGTCATGCCGATAGTATGCAGGTAGTGTGAATGCGAGATAAAACATGCAGTGGGTAATAAATAATTTAAGTTTAAAAGTAAAATCTGAGACAGGAACATTGGCTAGAGTTATGTGTAATGAACAAACTATATTCTATGATATAAAATATGCTGCTAATAATATTTCTGTTCATTCAGCTTATATGGTCTTTTTCCCTCTTTATTAACAAAACAATAAATTAAGCATTCATTTTTATGACACTGACATAGTGGCCACAAAAAACAACAACAAGAAGAGCAACAAGTGGCCTATTTACCTTCAGACTACACGTCATTTTGTGTGCTTGGATCATCACCTTGTTGTGGTAAAGTCGTAACCTCCTGGCAGAAGCAGCCAGGCTTTGGGCTGTAACATCCTGCTCCTTAGGGGCCTTTAATCTCCACAAGAGACACAAAACTTCCTCAAAGCACCACTGACCCACCTGCGTATTTTACACTGGGTATCAGGTGCCTTTTCCTAAATGCAGTCCTATTCTGTCACCAAACATGCTGATGTTTAAGTTTGGTCACATAGTTCTAATGACGTTAAGTGAAGTTCTTGGATCATGAAAGTTTATGAAATACTCAAACTGGCACCAACAACCATTCCAGAGTTAAAGTCACTAAGATCAGACTTTTCTCCCATGCGGATGTCTTTTGTGAACATCAGCTGAAGCTCTTGGTTTGGATCTCCATGATTTTTGCGTCGTGTCGCTGCGATCTGATTGGCTGATTGGATAATTGCATGAATGAGCAGTAATGAGTTCCTAATAAAGTGGCCAGTGAGTGTATACATTTTACACACCACAGTTTCATCACTGCATACAACTACATGTGTGTTGGAGATTTTGCTGTGTAAATTTGTGAGCATGTGCACTCTGTATGATAGAGAGAAGGAAGACACACACACACACACACACACACACACACACACACACACACCCACACCCACCCCCACCCACCCCCACCCACACACACCCACACACACACCCACACACACCCACACCCACACCCACCCACACACACACCCACACCCACCCACACCCACACCCACCCACACCCACCCACACCCACCCACACCCACAAGAAAAACACTCCATGAAGATAGCTTAAGACTTTATTACTATTATCTTTACAATTATTCTTATTACAGAAAGTTTATGTAAAATAGCATTACTCGCACTGTTTACACACAAACTGTCCGCTTTTTTCCTGACTATGAATGTCATATTAGCATGTGAGAAATCTAGACGTAATTTAGCTTCCGATTAGTTTTTCTCGTCTGTTAAAGCCACAGGCACAACATTGGTTCAGTGGTATAAAAATGACTTTAATTTTCATCTTCATGCCAGAATATCCTTTGCTAATTTGAAAATACATATATACATTCAATCTGGATTTGACTTTATTTCAATATATAGTTCTAAAATGTCTATTTTTTTTCTAATCATATATCTAAAATATTAAACGTGTTATTGAATAGCGTCAAACATCAAGAGAAGAAATCAACAATATAAACTGAACTGTATAGATTATATCATTCTGATGAAACATGGACTCTCCCCCCCCACACACACACACACACACACACACACACACACACACACACACACACACACACACACACACTTTATAACATGTTACCCATGAAGAAGTATTAGAGAAGCTTAAAGCATAATGGAAATTAAAGCAATCATTAAACGACCCACAACATGATCATGATTTTATGTGCAACAGAAAACTGAAAATGAAACCAAAAAAAAAAAAATCCCTTCCTTTTTCCTTGTTGTTTTTCCTCTTGTTTTCAATTTATCTTCTTTCTTTCTGTTTCCCATCACAGCTCACAGATCTCGGTCTCCACCGCGAACCGGTTCTCAAAATGTCGGATCTTGAAGCATTTCAGAGCTTCACGTTTCTGCATACCTGTTTATCAGAAACAGAAACAGGATGATAATGCATGTGTGTGTGTGTGTGTGTGTTTCTGTCACAAAAAGATATGTAAATAATGTAATCTGAGATCATACTACGATGGAAATTATCAGTGTTTACTGCACACTCGGGTCGCTGCGCGCTGATACGGCTGGTTACTAACACACATCTCACACATCAAGACAAATGCAATGTAGAAAAACCAGGTGACTCTTTTATGACTGGTTTCTGTAGGCCTGCAAATCAGCATCAGATCATGTTCCTCTCTGAAGGTCTCTCTGGAATTTGAGCCCAAGAGAAATGATAAATTGTTTAAGCAGCGTCGAGTTTTAGCTGGTCACCGAGCGTCAGGATGGAAATGTGAAACTAAACCATGCTGAATGAACAAAGCAGCTCCAATTGCTTGAAAAGAAAAACTCTGCATATTATCCACAGAGGAACTAATGCAGGGGCCGTGTAGGAAAAGAAAATCCGCATCAGCATGTCTGATCTCATTTTTTTACAAGCTAGCCTACATGATTACTAATTAGGTTCTGACAGAATTAGTCCAACTTGACTCCACACTCGGACTGAGGCACAACGTCAGTGAGCAGTGGAGATGATGTTAATGTTGCACGCAGGCACGCAGGTGTTACCCAGAATCCCAGCTTTGAGATCAAACGTTTTAGACACGGCTTTATTTCGATCTGATCGGCCTGAATGACACGAGAGCCTTCATGGTTATGAATGACAGTACACTGACTGTACAGTGTGCTGCTACACAGCAGAGCTGGAAAAAGATCTGGAAAAAAAAATTTTTTTTTCTTGTACTACCAAAATACTTTTCTTGCTTTGTGCTTCTGTACATTAAGCCTGATGAAAAATGAGAAATATTTGGGCATTATTCGATGCTTGGTGTATCTCATCATCCAAACATCACCACACCCACAGTGTGGGAACAGAACCAGTCTACAGAACCTGCAGGTTTCGGTTACTCAGCTGAAGAAAATTTGACTTCCATGCTAATTTTACTTGCGTGATGAAGACCAAGGAACAGCTTCAGAAGAAAAAGATTTACATTTTGAAATGGCTTAGTCATTGTGTGTGTGTTCCTACCCAGTATGGTGTCTCGGCGCTGCAGTCTGTACGTGTCTTTGTTTCGGCACACTTTGTAGATGTAGGTCCCCAGGGGCTCGATGTCATCCAGCTTCTCCGTCACAATCATCTCCTCATGCACCAGATACGTCTGTGGTAGGTAGGTGCCAGCCTGGAGAGAGAGAGAGAGAGAGACAGACAGACACACAGACACACAGAGAGCAGATTTACACAGGAGTTTTCAAGCCTAAATTCATTACTGCATACATTGATTATGTTTAAATTGAACATGTGTGCTACAATAACTTCCACAAACAAAACTCAGTCTTAAACTGACGTTCAGGCGGCACTAAATCTCACTGCAGCTCCCCGAGTTAATCGATCTGCCCTGACATCATTTACACTTTTATCTGAACTCAGATTCACCCTGATACACAAGCAACATCCTCCAGAGAGCGAGTCAGAAGTAAACAGTATATGTTTATATCTTAGTCCATTATTTCTCAGCTGCGATTTATCCACACAAGCTCAGAAACTAAAAAGGGATGTAAAGAAATAAACAGTAATTAATGTTTCACCTTGAGCTTGGCCAGCAGATCCATCAAGTCATGAGGAGGCATCACCACGGACGTGTTCAGGGGAATCACGTAGCATTTATCCAGACTCAAATCCAAATACGCTGTCAGCCTCTGATAATCACACACGCACGCACGCGCACACACACGCACGCACACGCACACTTATATTATACTAGACCATAATATTATTCTTATTGTGCTAATTAAGCTAATGCTTCATAATATGTTATGTTTCTCTGTAACATCAGTCCTGATTAGACACATTAGAAATAAATGATAAGTTAAGTTAATAAATGATTTAAAAAAAAAAAAAAAAAAAATCATTTTTGGGTTCACTGATATCTCAAGTTAAATTCAAATTCAGTATGCTTCTGTTTCTCGATTATGTTGTTATATTGTATATAATATATATAATTTTATATTTATTTAAAGGGAGGGACTGATGGCTGATCATTTTAACTTTTATTTAAAAAGGCACCCAAAAACGCTGCATGTAATCTAATAATAATAATAATAAATGATGACGTGTGTGCAGATGTTCCTCACCCGTTTGAAGTCGTGCACAATGACGGCTGGGTCGCTGTCGCTGAAGTTGGGCACGGGGACGTCAATGACCTCCACCTCCTCGTCCTGCAGCACTCGCACGATCTCGTCGATCCTGCGCAACCCCAGTGCAGGTTCCTCCACCACGTCATCCATCTCCTCCTGAATCTTGTAGTTCTCCTCACGGTACTTCACGCCACACACAAACACCTGCCCTTCCTTCAGTCACACACACATGCGCGCGCACACACACATCAGACATAAGTTAGTTGCACTATCTTTGAGGACCAGCCATTTACATATTGATTAATGCAGCTAATTAACACTACACCTGCTCCTAAACCCGGACTTCAGTAATGAAAAGGAAACTTTTTGGCTATTTTACTTTTTCTTATTTTTGTTTAAAAATCCCTTTAAAGCGCTTTGAGGGCCGTCTAATTGTGAGGACCGTCCAAAATTGTCCTGAGAAGGATTGTAAAATCTGACATTTGGTCCCCACAAGGGCACAAAACTCACACACGTGCGCGCACGCACACACACACACACACACACTCTTCTTCCATAAATGTTAAGTAAATGTTTACAGTAAACTTCACCATATGAACGATTTTACATTAAATAACATTTTTAATCGCTCTGTTATTAATGTTTATGATGATGATTACAGTATAATGATTATGTGGCGCATCTGCTACACAAGCCAGTGTGGAAGTTATTACCATAGAGACAATAGCGTATTAGAACGAGTGCATTAATATTTGATTGGCACAGTTTCTCTTTAATCTTGCACTTCCCCGCGCAGTGGTGTTTACTGTCATCGTTACTGTTTACACTACACTGTTTTTTTGTGATTTTGCACTGTTCGTTCCGCGTCGTCTCACCTGTGAGAGTGTTCTGTGTCACGTTACGCTGCTGTCTTGTACGTTGTCTCGGCTTGTTTATTGTAAGCATGTCGTGTTCGCCGTACAGACGCACCACCGTAGCACAAGGATTTCACCGTTTCTCATTTACTCTGCGTTCGGGAAAGTTTTCGACAATAAAACAAACTTGAACATGAACTTTTGAGAAATCGGGAATCCACTTAACATTACCTCAACACCGATTACCGTTTTAATCCGCATTCCTCTCTCTCGTGTTAGGAGTGGTTCACGTTTGAATGGAATACAAAGCAAAATAAACGATAAACCAGAAGGATATTTAATTTCATTAGAGATAAATTTAGATATTTAAACTTTATATCCAGAATCTGCCACGCATGCAGTACAGATGTGTGTAGATGTCTGTATATTTGAGCCAGGTTCTTTCTTTCTTTTGTAGATATGGGCAATGTAGATGTACGTGTATTTACAAATCTGTGATCAAATATATAAATATTCTCTTCTCTAAGATTATAAAACACATAGGAGTGTGAAGTAGTGAAGGAGTATAAAACACACACCCTTACGCAGTGACCTCACCTCCAGCACGTAGTACCTGTACAGGTAAGCTCCGCCCACGACCACACCCGACAGCATGAGGGCCAGTCCCAGGTAGAAGCACCAGCACCATGCCCTTGAAGGCTTGCCCACAACCTGCGCCGCCTCAGGGTCCTAGAGAGAGACAGAAACAAACACATAGCGTGCTCCTGTAGGTCAGGTGTCATTGTGGAGAACACGTTCACACCAGAGCGTCACTGCGCAGTTGTGAAATTAATCCATTTATTTGACAGAACAGAAGAAGTAGGTAGGATAAAAATATTGTAGTGCTTATATAAGGCCGTGGCTGAGTGTCTGCCTGCTCCTGGTTCATGACCGGAGGCTGAAAAATGGAAGCTTTGTTTGGCAGAACAGGGTGACGCCCGCACGCAAACAGAAACGATTAAAAACAACGAGCAATTATGTGCGCATGTGGAATCTGCATTAAAGCCGTCATGTACATGATCCTGGTCATGTTGCAATAACATGTTCAGGAAGCATGTCTGTGCATGGGAATAACGACATGCCTGGACCAAGCCCAGGCTTTACAAAACCCAGCCCAAATCTCTCTCTCTCTCTCTCTCTCTCTCTCTCTCTTGTTCTCTCTCTTTTAGTTAGTCACGTTGGACCGTCCTCAACAGCAGAAAGTCAGGGCTTTTCAGGGCTTGGTTTATTTTAAATCAGTGTATTATTAATGATGCGTTTATTACAGTCTAAAACTGTTTAAATAGAAAATGCTTACCCTAATACATCAAATCTGCTGATAAACAAAACACATTATTGTACAGCATATAAAGGATATAATTACAAACTATTAGTAAACGGAGTAATTTTTATATTAGCAACGTGGATACTGTGTACCTCGATTCACCAAAAAAATCTTTAGTTTGTGACGGCGTAGACAACGTTAACTCTTAAAGCAAATACTCAAAGACTTCACGGCACACAGTGACCAGCACAGTGCTCCACATCCTGAACATGCTTCTCCTTCTTATTATTAACTTCAAAGCAGAAGCTGGTGGAGGAACGGCTCTTTACAGTTGCAAGAACTGAGAGAACAGGAAGTAACGTGCATCTCGAAAGTCCAGCAACATAAATAACTATAACTGGCTACAAGTGCACTGCATTGTTCATTAATTAATGAATCCAAAATTATAATAGTGGCAAATGTGGTAGAACAACAACACACTTCACATCAGCCCCTTGTTGATTATTTTCCTAAACAGCACGCCACGGTGTGTTTTATTCATTATACAAACATTAAATAAAACACTAATATCTGACATATTGATCACGTGTATAATATTAATCACAGAAACAGTAAAAAAAAATTATTTTAAACAAATGACATTTTGAACAAATTAATGAGGTCCTATAGCGTTCTCGTGGTTTCAGTCTTTATGTTTTAACATAAAAAAACAATTGTGATCATGAAATAAAATGAATGTCAAGGCAAATTTTTATTATTCATTTTCTTCTTATTATTTATTTTTAACGGTGTCTGTAAATCATCTCCTCACGTGCGGCGCATATGCAGTGGTGGAATTGAGTAAGCACAATTACTTTCGTTTTGAATCTTTTTCTACTTTCGCACTTAACTTGAGGGTTTGAGTTTCACTCACAAATTCCAAAAGAACAATCTCTCATTTGTCTGGAATCATTTGCTCATAATCACCAGGCAGCTTCCAGGAGACCTAAACGTCTAAACTTTACAAAGACTGATGTAATCTACCTGCTGCTACACGCACTTTATATTTATCAAGGCAGCTTGTTGTGAACTATTCAGCTAGATATTATTATTATTATGCTCGCTAACACTAGTATTAAAGCTGCTGTTAGTTATTACGTAGCTAAAGTTCTCCCACGTTCGTTGGTTCCTTGGTGAAGGAAGATGTAAGTAATCATCAGTTACTAAATTCAGTGTGTGACGAGAAGCAGACATCCGTTTTAGTTTTATTTTGTTTGGTTAATTTGTGACTCGTAAATTTTCATAGCAGATTGTAGCTTTTTGTTCTTTAACTTCAAATATTTGAAGCTTTTTACCAGAGTATTTATTTAGATGAGTCTTTACAGGAATATATATATAAACACAAATCATCTTATGTTCCACTACATTTGTGACAAACAGTATTTACACGGTGTGTGTGTGTCAGAGACACAGAGAGAGAGAGAGACACAGAGAGAGAGAGAGAGAGAGAGAGAGAGACATGCAAAAACTTGCCTTAACAGGTTTTGCATTTCAAAAGCGTCCGGTATTTCTGCGCCGAGTTGCTTTGCGTGTAACTGAAACTGCTCTGTGTTTTTGTGTGTGTGTGTGTGTGTGTAT
>JAQQZX010000036.1:636342-646342 GCA_030068355.1 Notoglanidium maculatum | reverse complement strand
TGGCTCACACTCTGACTGAGCAGGGTTCAGGAAGTCCAGGAGGAGGTCTGGGGGAGGAAGTGCGTAACGAGGATCGTCTCTCAGTAAACCTAAAATACGGGCTTTGGGAATAACTCTTCGTGGTCGGGAAGGGAAAGAGTTGATGATTTTGTAAGGCATGATGGGAGTTTCAGCAGGGAGAAAGGCCAGAGGTGAAGACGACCGACGGTTATTCCATGACGGAGCGTTGCCATGGTCACTCCACTTGTTTCTTCTCTCTGTTTCCTCCTCTAGGACTTCTGTAGGAACGGACTCTGCTATCATACCTAGGGGGAACAGACACAAGATCTAAGATGGTATACTATGTTCAACCTGCTCTTGTGTCCTCAAGCAAGCGTAACTGTAGAGTTCAGGAGCAGAATTTACCCAGAAGTCATTGCAATCTGATACAATATTCTTTTCTAATATTTCAAAAGTATCACATTTGCTTCTAACTAGATTTTATTTAGACAAGTTGAAATGGTCAAGCAGGAACACAGGATCAGTGGATCATATAGACCAGACTTCCTAAAGTTTCACGTTACTTTGGTAGAGGATATACAGCAGGTCCATGAAAATATCGACATTGCAAACTTTCAGCTTTAATTTAAGGTTATCACCATTCAAATCGTCTGCACGCTGTATATGTGGTCCTCCCTTTTTAATCGGACAAAATAAGATAATCATGAATTAATTTGCTGTTTTTAATACTTGATTGCATATATTTTACAGTCAGTGACTGCCTGAAGTCTGGAGCCCGTAGCCATCGACATAGACATTGACACTGGGTTTCTTCCCTGGTGATGTTCTGCCAGGCTTTACTGCAGTTCCTGCTTGGTCTTGGGGTGTTTTGCTTTCAGTTTTGCCTTTAGGAAGTTAAATGCAACTCAACAGGATTCAGGTCAGGTGATTCACTGGGCCACTGGAGAACACTCCACTTCATTGTCTTAAAAAGGTTTTGGGTTTCTTTCAAAATATGCTTCGGGTCATCGTCCGTCTGCAGTGTGAAGTGCCATCCGATGGGTTCTGAAGTATTTGGCTGAATGTGAGCTGATAGTGTAACCCTACACACTGCAGAATTCATCCTGCGGCTTTTCTCAGCAGTCACATCACATTATACGAGGGAACCAGTTCCAGTGCCAGCGAGAATAAGATGAGGTGGTACGCTTCAGATAATGAGTGGTTCTGTCTCTTCTGTTCCAATCATTCTGCTACAATTCCATCTCTGTCTCATCATCCCAATGATGTTGTTCCAGAACTTTACAGGCTTATTTAGATCTTTCTGTTTTGTTTTCTTTTGTTTTTCGCAAACTCTAATCTGGTCTTTCTGTTTTTGAGGCTTATCGATGGTTTAGATGTTCTGTATTTACTCTGGTGAAGTCTTCTCTTGATGGTTGACTTTAACACAGATAGACCTACCTCCCGGAGGGTGTTCTTCATCTGGCCAACTGTCGTGAAGTGTTCTTCTTCACCAGGGAAAGAATTCATCTGCCATCCAAAACAATTGTTTTCTGTGGTCTTCCAGGACTTTTTGTTTTCCTGAACTCACCAGTGCATTCTTTTTTTAATCTTGTTGAAAACAATTTATTTGAATTTTCTTGCTGCCTCTTTGACACGTGTGTTTTGATTGTTCATCCTTACTTCACTCACAGCGACAGCTCTTCAAACTTCATAGTGATAGTTAATAACAACAGATTCCAAATCAACTCTAGAGCTTTTATTTGCTTACTTGTAAGTGAAGACATATACTTGTCTATGTGTGGGTCTTTGTACACATACACACACATACACGCACACACTATATGGCCAAATGTTTGTGGACACTTGATCATCACACCCATATGTGTTTCTTCCCCAAACTGTTGCTATGAAGTCTGAAGCACACAGTTGTACAGAATATCTACACTGGAACCCAAACCTGCTCCAGCATGACGATGCGCCTGTGCACAAAGCAGCTCCATGAGGACATGGTGTTCAGGTTAAGGTTGGAGTGGAAGAACTGGAGTGTCCTGCACAGAGCCCTGACCTCAACCCCACTGAACACCTTTGAGATGAACTGGAACTGGAGCCTCCTCGACATCCCAACATCAGCGCCTGACCTCACTGTAGCTGCATGAACACCAATCCCCACAGCCTCGCTCCGACATCTAGTGGAAGCCAAACAGCAGTGTGGAGCGTGTTATAACTGTAAAGAGGAATAACTCTGGAATGAGATGTTCAGCAAGAACATATGGGTGTGATGGACAGGTGTCCACATACTTTTGGTTATATAGTGTATGTCTTGCTACAGACAGTAGTAACGTATTAGCAGCAAACATGCTTTTTCAGCTAGTTATTTTTTAGCTTTACATTTCCCACACACTATTTTGCTTGGTTGTACAAAAATACTGTTTGACTTTTATTCATATAGAAGACTGAGGAATTTGAACAAGGTTGTACGAGGTAATGTGAATTGCAGAGGTGTTTTACCAACGTGAGGCTGTTTAGTGCTGGAAAGTGTCATTTCAGACTGAACAAGATCTTTAAAATGATAAATAATTTTCCTGCACTCCATATTTAGCTAGCTCACTAAACTTCTGTTAAGTTGAGTTAGATTCTTTCGGGTGGTGTATCTCAAGCTACTGACTGTCACACAATGTGTCTTCTTTTAAAACAGGAAGTCAGAGTGACATTGTGTGACTTCCTGTTTTAAAAGGAAATTCATCAAAATACAGAGTCAAATCACGGCTTATAAGCTATTTCATGGGGACTTGAGTGAGTTGGGCCGGGCGTGTTGAGGGTAGAGAGAACTGTAGACTGATCCCAGGACTGAAGTTAGGAACCTCTGCTCTAAGGGCCACTTAACAAACTTTTATTGTTAAGCTGTTTATTGATTATAACAAACTCATTCTGAGTTAAATAGGGTTTAATTTAAATTTTAAGTATGCAAGTTGTGCCTTTTGATTTATGTGAGTGATTATTAATCCCTGTTCTGGATTGTTAATAACCTTAGAAACACTTGGCTATGTTAAACGTCCTCTATGAGGCATTAAGGGAGATCTATTAGCAGAAATGGAAAATAATAATCATAAGTATGTTGTCATTAGTGTATAATTAGCTGTAATTATGAATCATTGTGTTTTCGTAAGTTTAGAATGAGCCCTTTATATCTACACAGGGAGCGGGTCCACCTCTACAGAGATGCCATGTTGCGGTACAGTAGCCCAGAACGGACAAACCTCTAGGGAGCGCCTTCTGCGTTTCACGTTTTTACAAGCGGCAGCATGAATTTAGAAGGAAGCACCGGAAGGACAACAAAAAATAAGTAAGGAGCACAAGGAAGAAGAAATAAGAGGAATCAGTGTTTGCTGAGGAGTAAGGGAGGGAGGGCATTCCAGTGGTTCAATCCTACAAAGTGGACCTTTAAATAATGAAATGAAATAATGAAATAATAGCATATTTTTTAATCAGCCTTAGATTGTGTGAATTCCTGTGGATGAGTTGTTACTATACAGATGATAACAAGGAGCACATTAACATAAACCTAGGCTTAATCATCACACATCACATACAAGAATTCAACAGCTCTGTTTAATATTTCTAACTCAGATGTCTCTACTGCCAGGTTGAACTGTGCTTTTGATTTTCACAATAGAGCATTTTTTAAATCTCATACAGAACAACACTGGGTTAGGAATGCATAATGACAGTCGGTATATGGAGGCTTGTTTGTTGGTTCCTGTTTCAAAGAGCGTCACATGGCATGTACTTTTAAGTACTTAAAAATGGGTATGCACAAAAAAAAAAGGTAAAAGTGATTTTAAACAATTTACACCAAAAATACACCCAGAGTTTTGTTTGAAAATTTTTTAATGAAGTTTTTGTTGGACAAAAAGAAACTCTAGACTTCTACCGTAAAGTTCTGGGTAACATTAATGTCCATCATCAGGGCCTTCATCCTGAGACCCAGACTTGATATCTTCAAGTTGTGTCATTTCTGAAAGCGTCACCTTTGCCTAGCAGATTACCTTATAAAGCCATCATGAGCAACGTTCCTGTTTTCACACTTCCTTCCTCTCTCATTTGAATAGATCTGTCGCTCCTCGCTGCTCAGCACACTGCTTGTGTAAAGCAGAGTAACAGAGAGAGAGAAAGAGACGAACGCTTACCTTTCTCAGGTGAGAAATCTGCTGCATCTGCCCATACATTAATGTGCTAGTGTATGTGAATATTTGGTGTGTGTGTATTTGGTGTACGTGTGGTGTGTGTATTGTGTAGCAAGTAGCAAGAGAGAATGTGTATAGCTCAGTAATGGTGCATTGGTGCATGGATTATCAATCGTTCTGTATGTTTTATACATGTACAGCTAACTTTCTCAGCTGTTACGTCGTCATGCTCGTCATATTTTACTTCTTTTTTTTACATTGCACTTTCATGTTACTCTGACTTCATTCAAAGGTCATGAAGGCCTTGGCCTCATCAACTATGTGTGCTAACGAGCCCATCTAACAAACACACACACACACACACACACACACACACACACACACACACACACATACATTCAACTGGTTTCCAGTATATCTTGATGAACTTCAAACTTCACAGTTTTAACTTGTATGTGTGTGTGTGTGGGTGTGTGTGTGTGGGTGTGTGTGTGCCACTGAGTTGTATAAAGTAGAAGTTAAAGCTTTGCTGTGCAGTCAGAGTGCAACAGGAAGTTGCGGTTAAGCTTTCTGCTCTCTCAACTTGCATCTCATCTCCGTTCTTCTTTAGAGCCATTGCCTTGGATTAATGTTCATAAGAAACATTACGAACAGAAGAAAGATAACAGAAGATAATAAATACATATCTTCTGCGTATACGAATCTTCTCTTAGGGGAGGAACAGTATGTGTAATAGGCGATCATGCCATTATAACGGTATTTAGTGCATAGCAACTTCACATTAGAAACATCATTTAATGTGAAATAAATGTGCCATTGCAGAATAAAGCCATATAACAATACTGTTTAAGGCAGACTTGCTAAGGGGATTGGTGTAGTGCTTTGCAACGTAGCCAATCATTTTTCTTCTAAAATAAAAATATTCTAGCAGATTTTGTAAGAGACGGCACTTCTGATGACAGTTTTTTACATCTTACAGTAGTGGATATTCTAAACTATTTCCAATAAGAATGACGAAGTTGTCCTGCAGTGCATCTCTAAAGGCCACGTAGGAACTTCAGCGCTGTTTATTTCCCATGTGTGACGAAAACAGCGAGAGTGGGCGCATGGGGACGAAACTGGCTGTCGTTCTGAAACACGCTGTAATCCAGGGTTCTTGCTTTTTTCCTGCTTTAACTGGTTGAAATGTTTTAGGTTCAGTTAGAAAGTGTTACGGCTCTTCCCCACAGATTTTTTTTTTTTTTTTTTTTGGCGAATAAACTCAACAAAGCGAGGGGCAGCATTAGGAAACACAATTCAATGTTGTAAATGTGAACTGATTGTGGAAACATTCTGTGATTGTAGGAGAAGGATATTATCTTTTAAAAAATGAACAACGAAATTAATAACCACAAACATGGTGCCTCAGTTTTATCGAGCATTTGCAAAGGTCTTTTTATTATCTGACCACTCATGAATGAACACAAATGTGGCAGTGAAAAGGAAGAATATTTGCGTATGAACAAACTATGAAGTGTTACAGCGTTAGATTTTATCTGCATTCCCACAGAAAACAGGCCTCTAACGAGTGCAAAGCCTCCGTAAAGTGTTTAACACTTTACATTAAAACAAAAAAAGGGTGGTTGGAAGGGATCTGGCAACCTCAACATTTTTTTAACGGTTTACGTTGATTCTCATTGCGGTGAATTAACTTTCCTAATACCATAAAAAGCTTCGACTATAAAATAAGTAAAATAACAAAAAATAAATGCTTTTTAAATGTAATACGATAACACAGCACTTTTGGTCACACTTAGCACCTTTACTGCTCATAAACACGATTGCTCTGTCTTCCGGAAACAAACCCGGAAGTGGCCCGGAAGTTCTCAGAGCCAAACTTAGCATTAGCAAAGCATTAGTCATGAATTGATACCAGAAAAATGATTGATAAAGCCATTTTAATTCCATTACACATATTTTAGCTCTTCCACCAGTGCAGGAGTACTACATACATTTCCTATTAATACATTATTATTATTATTATTATTATTACTTAGATTTTGGACTGTGGTCATAATATAAGGCACATTTTCTGAGTTTTTCAGATAACAAAATGGGTCAACTGGCAGAAAAAAAGATAGTATATAGCAGATAGTACAGATATTATAAAAGCAGTGCATTAAGACCAGTAAGCAACTGTTGAAAGGCCTGAGAGGGTTTGTTTTCCCTAATGTGTCTGTATAAACCCGAGAAGCAGAACCCCAGGCTTCACTTCTGCTATGGCTGTGTGTTCGAAATATTTTGCCACCTTCCTTAAAAGGTGATGAGGCACGCTTGGAGGAAATAAATCCAGACAAATAACATTTTATCATTATTAGATGACAACTGGGCATGTGCTCGAATGATATGTGAGAACTAAAAAAACATGTCGTGCTTTAAATCCATTTAACATAATAGTCACGATAATCATGGTAAAATGTTAGCCAGTTACAGTATCTTGATAAGATTAGAATATGTCCAGGTTCTTGCAGTCCATGTGCCCATATATACAGTATATAAACACTGCGTTCTCCAAGCGGAGGAATAATATCACGTCAGGGTGGAGTAACGGGAACTCATCCTGAAGAAGTCATGAGCGCACTGACTTCCTTTTCAGAAGATCCAGTCTTTTAGCTTTCAAATATAAAGCTTCTGAGTTGGGAAATCACTGAGGTTAATTCTCTGGGCAGCAAAGCAGTAGAATGTGCCATTTGTACTTGCTAAAAATTGTTAGAGAGCTCCATTCCCATGACTCTCCCACAGCTGCATGGAGATTTTAAAGCAAAACCCAATCAAATGATTCTTATTAATCTTGTTCAAGGATTTATCAGATGTTCGCTTGGGGTTTGAACTGACAGCTTTCTGATCAATGCAAGGATTTCTGCAAAGCTGAGAGGAACTTGTTAGGTGCAAGGGAAAAATACACATTACTCAACACCCCATGGCCAAACACTAAAATAAACTTGATTATGTTGATGAGTTTCAGCCTCAGTTGTTCAATTTGCCATTTTTTTTGTTCAAAAATAAGCTGCTCTCTATTTCTCGAAGAGATTAACAGATTAACAGCACACACAAATGAATTCATTAAGAGTGTGCGTACAGTATGTGTGTTGCTGCAATATCCAGTCAAACCATCTCCTCTCACTTACATTTGATACAGTTTACATTTATTTTTTAGTGGTAGAAGTAACCAACTGGCTGACTGAATGTTACAGCAAATATTTTCTCTCTCAACAAACCAAGTGGTTAAATATACAGATATTACTCTAATGCAGAAAGTCATCAAAGTGAAAATGTGCAAAAAATCAATGATTAATATAGACAGAATGACACAGAGTTCACCAGTTGTAGGAGTGTGTGTTTCCTGCTACAAATGCTTTATGCTTTATTGTGCAGTCTAGTCTAGCAATTAAAACAGTATATAAACTATTTAATACTTTCAAAACACAATTAATGCCAAATTCTCACACTGTCTTTCTGTGAGAGGAGCTGAATGCTTCAGTTATTAGATTCTTCAGTGAGGCTAAGATCATCATTTGAGAGCGTGTTTACATAAGCGTCAGAAGAAGGTGGGGAAATTAAATGCTGGTTCAAGTAGACGCTTGTGCACAACTCAAAGAGATTTTATAAAAGTGTAAATTGGTCTGAGTTATTTGTTCTTTTTTGTACTAGATAAACTAATGAGTTATTACTTGGGTGAAGCGGCCCATTTTTATTGAAGTGGACTAATATTTATAGTGAACATCCACCAGACTGGGTTGTGTGAAATGCGACTGGACCTATAACTGTGAAATATCCCTGTGTCTGTGTTTAGGGGGGTAAAGAGGGTGTGTGTAGGTAGGTGGTAATAAATATGCATAGCCTTTTACCAAAATAGGTTTGAAAATGCCACTGCACTGGTGTATTTTAAATGTCACACAAGGGGGTGGGACACCAACATCACACATTAGCACTCCAATATCAACTTCCAACTAAGTTATAATCACAAAAATGACAAAACATTTCATAAAAAGGGCTTGTGTACAACAAAATAGCACAATACTGGCATGAAAATAGATCCCTTCCTGTTAACGGCAGACACTTTGTTAAGAACATTAAGATTGCTGTCAACCAAATATAAGATTACTAAACCTATTTCAGGACATTTTTATTACTAATCCCATGCTCTAATATAAAAAATAAATTCTTAAAAAGAACTAAATTATCTGCCAATAGAACAAGAGTATTTTCAGCCAAAAAAAAAAGTAAAAACAAAAATCCCATAAGCTTATGTTTGATTTTTTTGTGTTTTTATAATAGAAAAAATGATAGACAACTTTGACTATATTCAAGATATTTTAATTTATTAAGATGTCATTTTTGCAGTGAAACTTACTAGGAAAACTGAAATCTTAGCATAAAAGCGTCCGGTCCAACAAACAGAACCAACAACTGGTTTCTACTGTAGAAATTTACTATTGTGTAACTTTTTTCTCTTTTTCCTCATTCTTGTAACTACACACTTTTACATTAAGGTTAGTGTACTGAATACCACTGAATAGTGTGTAGTAGTCATGATATACTTAAGATGAATAATAGTATGAAAAAAAAATATGAAACTAATCCAAAAATAGAAACAAAGCAAAATCCACTTCAAGGAAAAATCCAATAAATCAGAAATGAATTCAGCTGTAAAGCTGCGCAGCTCAAGGCTCAATGCTCTCTTTCAGTCCTGAGATTTAAACTGAGCAACATTGTGGTCATTAGCGCACAGCTCTAACTGCTAACATGCCACTTCCTTAAACGGCTGAACAGTCGTAGATTGCTTGGTAATAAAAAATTCCCCTGTGTGAAAATAAACACTTTCTGCATGCCTTAAGAAACTTACTTGCTGCAAAAACAGCGGAAGCTCACACACATTACTCATCATCTCATGACCAACTGCTAAACTTCAGCCTTGAATAATGTAATTACGTAAGCGCTTTTTGAAGTCTTCTTCTCCTTTGCTGTTATAACGCGCTCCTATAACACTCCAGTTCTTCCACGCCAACATTAACCTTGTCTTCATGGAGCTGCTTTGTGCACAGGGGCCTTGTCATGTTGGAACAGGTTTGGGCCTCTTAGTTCCAGTGAAGGGAAACTGTAACGCTGCAGCACACAGAGACGCTCTATATGATTCTTTACCTTCAACTTTGTTGCAACAGATTGGAGAACCACATATGGGTGTGATGGTCAGGGGTGCACATACATTTGGTCATACAGAGTATGTAGATCCCTAGGATGAAGACGTGTATAGGATTAAAAAAATCCTCATAAACCATCAGTGTCAGATGCATGGTGTCGCTACCATTATGGCTGAGGGGGGTGTGTCTGAGGTGGGTGTGTCCCGCCCTTTTCATAATTATTCATTTGGACCCCCCCACATTTAACAGAAAATATTAGTTCACCCAGCGCTGTTTCTATTGCTTCACAAAAGAATCCATTCCACTTGATGGATATGAGAATACACACACCTCTAAAATTCCATTCCGGGTTTCCCGGGTTACTGACAACAACAAACCACACACAGGTGAAGTGACTCATCAGTACAGCTACAGACAGTAAACTTGCAGGCTGCTCGGAACTGGAATAGGTAATGTCAGCCCCATTGCCTTTTCACAATGTCCAACTTTTGCTAAAACCTTATTGTTTTGTTATATGCCCTCAAAATGAACCCTAGGCCATGTTAAATTAATGTTCAACTAAACAATGAAATATTAGGAATAGCCTAAGCTTTGCCTTATTTACTGTAAGTAACAGGAGGGGATTCTTGGTTGATGATCAATTGTTTGCAATATTTG
>JAQQZX010000036.1:585936-608167 GCA_030068355.1 Notoglanidium maculatum | reverse complement strand
ACACACACACACACACACACACACACACACACACACACACACACACACACACACACACACACACACACACACTCTGACCAAACAATAAAGAAGTCTTTTATGATCAAGCTCAACTTTAATGCACATGCACAAATTTTGCATGAGTGACCCACAAGTGAGCCGGCAGTGGGTGCGACTTCCTGTGGAAATTTATATGTATATTTAATAATAATTTATCTATGTGTGTGTGTGTGTGTGTGTGTGTGTGAGCAGAGGAGGAGAAGGTGGCATTTGTAAACTGGATCAACAAGGCCTTGGAGAAAGACCCCGACTGCAAACATATCCTCCCCATGGACCCAAGCACAAATGACCTGTTCACAGCTGTCGGAGACGGCATCGTACTCTGGTACACACACACATGCACGCACACACACACTTGCACACACATACTGAATCAGGAGCTTCATTTACCCAGAAGGCACTGCAATCTGATGCCTTTTTAAAAACAGCAACAGAAAGTGGAGTTTCGTACGGAATACATTTCAAAAGGTTTAGCTGCTACACTGGGTTTAATTTACTGAACTGGCAAATCAGCTAAATAGGATTTTTGCTCTTTGGAAAAGTGGCTAGTTATAAGATGGTGTGATTCAGATATCGTAGAAAACGGAGCGGGTGAATCTCCAAGGAAATCGCTTTATCTATTATCATCATCAATTAATTATTATGTAGCAGTATTAATATTAATAGTAGCAGCAGCAGTTGTAGTATTACTATATTAGTATTATTGATATCGTTAGTAGTAGTAGTGGTGGTATTATTATTATTATTAATAATATTGTCGTTGTTAGAGTAGCATTAGCAATAGAAGTAGTAGTAAAAGTACTTTGTTTATTATTATATTAATAAATTGGTTCTGTTTACAGTAAAATGATCAACTTGTCCGTCCCCGACACCATCGATGAGAGAACCATCAATAAGAAGAAGCTCACACCTTTCACCATCCAGGTAAAAAAAATCCTGAGTCAATTTTTCTTTGGCCTTTAAGAAATCTGGAAATCTATCCAAAAAAGGCCTTTCTTTATTTTTTTCCCTTGTTGTTGTGATGACATGTTCCTCCTTCTGTTCCTCCTAGCAGGAGCAGAAGTGAAACGCTAATGACAGCTAAGATTAGCTTTAAGATTTCTACAGTGCAGCCCTGACACTTTATTTTAGCAGACACACACGACACAGGACGTGATGTTAAACAGTCCTGTGTGCCAGTAGGTGCGCACTTACATTAGCCCTGTTGTTGGGAGTTACAGAGGGTTGACAGGTGGGGGTTCTCGCATGGGCACCTTCCATCCAGCCATGTTCTTGGAGCCCAACGCTGGTCCTTTTGCTTGAGCCACATCCTCTGGCTGCTTCTTTCAGCCGCCTCTGACACTGATCTGATGGTCCGCCGCAGAACTCTTCCATGGATTCCTAGTTCAGCAGTCTGATGGTAGAAGGAGTGTTGGGTAGTTAATTTAAGAAACACTGCTGTTTAGCTTCCAGGACAACTGCTTGTCTCACTCCACCATGGTGTGTTTGTGTTCAAATTGTTGTTTCTTAACCAGTCACTCTGATACCCGGTTAGGCAGTGTGTTCTCTCATCCCAACTGCATTCATTTAATAAAAAAAACCCAAAAAACCCAAAGATAAATAAAAGCAGTTCTTGATATTGAGCCCTGAGCTCAGGTGGACTGAAGCTCATACGGATTCTGAACACTTTCACTATGAAAAAAATAACACCTTAGAAAGTGAAAAAAAAACAAAACACATTACACTACACAGGTTAAACTAGATAAACAAACTAGAAACAGGTTTAATAATCCTATATTTAGTTTATCGCAATCTTATAATAGGAAAAACAAAATACATTTGAGTATATACGATGTAATTTTTTGCATGCATGTGTGTTTGTGTGTGTGTGTGTGTAGGAAAATCTAAACCTGGCTCTGAACTCGTCCTCGGCTATTGGCTGCCACGTTGTGAATATCGGAGCAGAGGACCTGAAGGAAGGCAGGCAACATTTGGTTCTCGGGCTTCTCTGGCAGATCATCAAAATTGGCCTGTTAGCTGATATCGAGATCAGCAGGAATGAAGGTATACGCTCAGCTCTACACACACACACGTTTGTTTTTGAAGGGACCTCCTGTAGATAATATTATTCCTGTTAAATATAACGGCAGACTGTATACACAGATATCAGCATATGCCTGGTACACATACCAGTGTTGTAATCACGAACAGCTAGACCGAGACCGAGGTCTACACTGCGTCTCAATCGGAGAAGACCGAGTAAAAATGCGCTTGATTCCGAGATGAAACCAGTCTCAAGTACTGCACTAAAATGTTGTGTGTGTGTGCGAGTGTAGCCTTGATTGCTTTGCTGAGGGATGGTGAGAGCCTAGAGGATCTGATGAAGCTTTCCCCTGAAGAACTTCTCCTGCGATGGGCCAACTACCACCTGGAGCAGGCCGGCTGCTCAAAAATCAACAATTTCAGCTCTGATATTAAGGTACACACACACACACGCACACACACACACACACACACACACGATAAGAAAAGGACAATCTGGTTTCACAAAACATCACCTAAGCTTAAAAAATAGCTTATTATTCTTCTTATTAATTTTGTTTGTATAGCTGAAAGTGTGTGTTATTGCTCTTCCCAGGATTCCAAGGCTTACTACAACATTCTGAACCAGGTGTCTCCGAAAGGAGATGAAGAAGGCATCCCTCCCATCCCTATCGACATGTCAGGACTGAGGGTAACATGAGTTAAACAGCCACAAAACCAGATCAAGATTACATCTAAACATGGTGACATTAAATCAATTCAAAATGAGAATGTATAAAATCAAACAAACACGAAGTACATGAAACAAATGCAAACAGACACATTAGACAACTTAGACTGTTCCCTGTTTATTACACAGAGTCATCATGGAGCAATATGTAGTGCATCATTACATATTCACTCTCCTGAGTAAAACTAATGAGGACTTTTAGTGATTATTAAAAATCCCCCCAAATAATAGCAGCACACATATAAAGAGGAGTAAGATGACTGAACACCTTCACATATCCAAAAGCTGTGATGCCGTTTTGGTATTATGGTAACAATCTGAAAGAAATCCGAACTAGATATCTCTTTGACGTCATTACCATCGTACTATATCACAATAGGTGTAGAAATAATCATTTCAACATGATGTGTTGCGTATTTGCTTATAACGACACACAAAGCCATGTTGGCTTCCAAGTCAGCTTTAAACTATATCAGTTTCCCCAAACTCTTGCACTGCTGCTGCAGTTTTCTGACACGTCATGCAGGCAGGTCCTGTGACTTGTTTAGCTCTCATACGGCATCTCTGTTTCTCTACAGGAAAAGGAAGACGTGAAGAGGGCGGAGCTCATGCTGGAGCAGGCCGATCGTCTCGGCTGTCGTCAGTTTGTCACGGCGAATGATGTTGTGCGAGGAAATCCGAAGCTGAACCTGGCCTACGTGGCCAATCTTTTTAACAAATATCCTGCTCTGAAGAAGCCCGAGAACCAGGACATCGACTGGAGCTCCATCGAGGGTAAGTTCCTGCCCCAAACTGGCAAACATCACTAAAAGACCATCGTTTTGTAGTGAATAGCGTTGCTTCCTCACGACTCCTGGGTCTCCAGCTCGATCCTGAGCTCGGGTTACTTCCTGTGTGAGTTTCCTCTCACCTCCCAGGTTTACTGAATGGCATACAGTCTGGTCCATCAGTTATTGATCATTTTACAATCTGTTTTTATTCCCTCTTTTCTTCCTTCACCAGGTGAGACCAGGGAGGAGCGCACGTTCCGTAACTGGATGAACTCCCTTGGAGTCAATCCTCGTGTCAACCATCTCTATGTGTAAGAAAACTTGATTTTCCCACCAACATATCAGCTAAATGATGAAAGGATGAAGGATGAATCATGTGTGTGTGTGTGTGTTTGTGTGTGTGTTACAGGGACCTGGCTGATGCTCTGGTCATCTTCCAGCTCTATGAGAAGATCAAAGTTCCCGTAGACTGGGACAGAGTGAACAAGCCTCCGTATACCAAACTCGGCAGCAACATGAAGAAGGTGAGCTCAGCGGCGTCTGTAACAAACTGATTCATAGCCAGACTTAAAGTGGTGTCACCCTCAAGAGGATGGGTTTACATTTGTTTTGGTACAATGTTCCATCACTCAAACACTTGATTCAGCCAGTTTCCACACACTAAAAGAAAAGAAAAGCCATTCTGGAAATACATCTGATTACCAGCTCTTTATCTACAGTATGTCTCCGTACAGACGACGTCATCATGTCAATGATTTCAGGTCTCTTTGTTAATTAAAGGCATGATTTTCTAAATCTGTATATCATTAGCCTTAGATTATGTAGATCGCACATTGTACAAGTATGACACGAAGACGAAGAAAAAGTTGGGTTTCAAAGGTATCACTAACTGTGAATTTGCAGAGGTTTTGCTGCGGAGAGCTAGCAGGCCACGTGCTAACAAAAGAAAAATAATGCATTGGATTCTGGGAAGGGTGAGCCTGGGTCTTTAATGTTCAACTGCACTGCGGTCAGAGCTTCTGACCAATCAGAATCAAGAATACAACAGCGCTGCAGTGTAATGAGACGCCATACGTTATGTTGTAAAGATGTTAAGACTTGACAGCCGTTAACAGAGTTTCTAATTGCGCTGTTGAATTACGTTATTTTAGATTAGTTTAAGGATTTCTTAAACAGGTAAAGAATAGTCCTTTCATGGTTTTAAACAATACACACTTGACTAATAAATATATATTCAGTAAATTGGTCTATTTGATAACTGATGAGGTCAGAATTTTGGACCCTACAAACAAAATGGCCTTTTTTAGTGGATTGATTTGAATTGATGATTTTTATTGTGATGCTCACACACACTGTTGCTGTGGTGTTGACTGGCAGCTGGAGAACTGTAACTACGCAGTGGAGCTGGGGAAGAAAGAGGCGAAGTTTTCTCTGGTGGGCATCGCGGGGCAGGACCTGAACGAGGGCAACCGCACACTCACTCTCGCTCTGCTCTGGCAACTCATGAGGAGGTGAGGCTTTTCTCAACAAGTGCCTTTCTGGAGTGACCCACTGAAACCTTAAGCTTATTCATTTCATGGAAATGCATTAAAACGCTTGGTTCCTCAGGTACACTCTGAACATCTTGGAAGACCTTGGAGACGGGCAGAAGGTCACCGACGACACCATCGTCCAGTGGGTGAACGACATGCTCACGCAAGCTGAGAAGACGACCATCACAGGTTTCAAGGTAGCGAATCCAACCTGCTTCGTTATTACAAGCGTTGAGAAAAGATTACTGGGAATAAACTAAAAGTCCATGTTAATAAACTTTTGTTAGTTTAATTTAAAGCTGAGGTGAGATGCATGTTTGAAATCACGTTATTAGCGAATGCTTATTAACAAACATCTCAAAGCTTTGTGCAAAGTTGTGACGGTTCCTGATCTGTGCTTCCTGCAGGATGGATCCATAAGCAGCAGCTTGCCCGTGCTGGACCTCATTGACGCCATCCAGCCGGGCTCCATTCGCTACGATTTGGTCAAGACTGAAGATCTTACTGATGAAGAGAAACTCAACAACGCCAAGTATGTTCTTATGACCAGTTTGATTAGACACTGTGTTCATGTGTTTTGCTGCTGCCACTGTGATGAAGCCGGGCTGATCAGATCTAGTGTGTTTCTGGCTACGTTCACATCACAAGCCTATTGTTCAGTTCCGATTTTTTGCTCAGATCTTGGTCGTTCACATTCAGATTCAATTCTAAGTGACCTGTATCTAACCTTAAACGCTCTGGTGGACAGCAAACAGTTGGTGAGCTGTCCATGTCCATGATCAGATCCAGAAGGTGGAAAAAGCACAGACGGCTAGTTTTTGCAGATGTTGCTTGTGCTGGATAAGGAGCAGCTCAGCACATGCGTACAGGCAAAAAGCCACATTAATTCCCATCTAACCGTTCTCATTCATCTCACATGGCTACGAATCAGATACATATCCAAGTGACTCAAATCTGATTTCACAAGATTGGTTTTCTATGTCCATACATCCCTGAAAACATCAGATCTGGACCACATTAAAAAAACATTAGATTTGAGAGGCTTCAGCATGGTAGTGTGAACATAGCCTTTAACATTATTGGGATGGAACAGGAACTTCAGATCTGTTCAGTGAGTCAGATCATTTGATTTGGCTCACCATTCAGAGAAACTTTCATCGTCCAAAAGACTCATTTTTTTAAACTGGACAATGATTGCAATAATTTTAAGGTCATCTCAAGACCTTTACAATGTACCACAATGATTGCTTGTTACAAGATTAAAAGCCTGAAATAGATTAGACAGTTTTAACATTTTTGTCTTCCCAAAGCTTGGGTTATAAACTATGCTAATATTAAAGAAAAAAACATGCGTGAAGTTTGACATGTATCACATGTATCTGGTTTCAGGTATGCCATCTCCATGGCCAGGAAGATCGGAGCTCGAGTTTATGCACTTCCTGAAGATTTAGTGGAAGTCAAGCCCAAAATGGTGATGACCGTCTTCGCCTGCCTCGTGGCCCGAGGAATGAAGAGAGTTTAGCGCGAGGAGATAACCATGGGAAAGAAATTTTTTGTCTGCTTTCTATTTTACAAAACTTTTGTTTTCCATTTCCTCACTGTATTCAGTTTGTCAGAGGACCAAAAAAAAAGTGTGGAGATTGCCGGACTGACTGGACCAACCAGTGTTCTTTTTCTCGCTAATATTACCTTTGTCCAATGCTAACATTCTTACCTAGCATAGCAGAGATAACGGAGATGTATTAGTGATCTTGAGAAGCATAGACTCATTTCATGCGCTCCCGGCCCCAATCACACAGGCTGGTGTTTTGAAATCAAGAATTAATAAAACTGATAGTTTTCTATTAAACTGTGTGTGACTCTTACTGCTGCATCCCGTCTGTACTGAAGCTGAAATATCCTAGCTACTGACCAACACAAAGATTAAACACAGCTTTATACACACATTGTTAGCAGCTGGTACCCAGGACTGGGTGCTACACTTGGAGTTAGCATTGTTGTAGGCTAGTTTCTCTGCAAATGGCCACTATGTTCATGTTTACAGACTAAAAATCATTGAACCTCTAGATTACCAGGTCATGTAATGCTCCCAGTAGGGCCAAACGTGGTAAACAGGGGGGTAGTCAGACGAAGAGCGTTCCTAGTAACACCCCCATGAAAAGTACACAAAAGAAGTGTATTCTGCAAGACTACTTAGGGTTAAGCAGCAGCACTTTACATCCACACACATAAGGGCTCCGTTACCAAACCTAGTGATCAGGGCTGGTCTGATGCCCCGCCCAACATAAGGTAGACCTCAGGTGGGAGTACGTATGTACGCACTGGTCCCAGGCTGAGGGCCGCAGCTTTTCCAGTAGACGAGAGCTTCCTCCAAGGCTTTTCAAGTCAAAAAGGTAACGAGCAGTCTGGAGTACTCGGCCTTCTTGGAAAAAGTGGAGCACGTACTTGAAGCTATGTCGACACTCATACGTTTTAGTTTTAACACGCATCAGTTTTGCTTCCTTTCTGCCTGGAGTTATCGAGCCCCTAAAACGGACAGGGAGAGACGACACCATGCACGAGCTCCGCTAATCAGGTACAGGGCAGCGCTGAGCGCTACTCGCAATCCATCGAGCAGTGAAGAACTCCACCTAGTGGACACTCTGGTGTTTTGGAGTCCGTGAATATAACGAAGGTTGCTATGGCAGTTACAAACCTGCATATTAGCAATGCTGAGGAGGTGGACACAACTCGCAACATCTTCTGTAAATAAGACTACTCAGTAATTCTGTTTAAACTGCACCGAGTAAAAAGCACACGTTTACCATCTGATGTGCTTTAGATTTGTAAGGGGTGTAAGGATTTCTTACAGTGTGAAATATTTCAGGGTCTGTGACTCCTGGACATGACCACCTTGCTGAAATACACTGTAACAGCACATGCAGGTACATGTACAGGAATCGTTTATGTACAGTGACAGTAAATGTACACAACATTTCAAGAGTAATAGTGCAGCCTAGTGACAGCAACACTGTGAACATGTATTACAAAATACACGCGATTCATAGTTTCATTCCACCATTATTCTGCATACAATTTACGGTACAATAAAAATATCCACAGTGAATTGATGACTTGGCAGAAAACGTAATGCGTTTGTGAGAGTATTCATAAGTCATTCTGCAGAGTCACTATTTTGCTTTTTTATTGTTTCTTCCCTAATTTCTTATACATTAGAGGTAAAACACAGTATTTCATTGCCGTAGCAGTTTGTACAAGGGCCATGAATTACATAATATCCCTAAAAAAAAAAAAAAGGGTCTATCAGCTTCCTTCTGATTACACAGAGCCACTGAAGACTCTCTGATTAAAAAAGAAAAGTTCAGGGCAAACAAAAAGCTTGCAGAGAAAAAGAAAAACAGTACACGATGGCTGAGTTACAGTTTGTTCATCTTCGGTCTCTCCAGAACAAAAATAAGGCTGGAGGAGATTTTTGGTGAGGGACCAAGTTTAACTAGCTCCCTTTTTTCCAGTGCGGGTTAACACAAAGTCAAGGTGAAGCTCAAATCGAGGTCCAGGTTTAGCTGAGTGCGAGCGAGGGCTTTGTAGGGGGCAAAGAGACACTTCACAAACAGCACTGAGGCTAATTAGCACCCTTGTTAGCAGCTTTAGCTTCATGTTTTCTCAGATCTTACTTTCTGGAAATACGACTGAGCTAAGGGCTTTGGGAAAAAATTCAGCCTCATCAGGCCTCAATAACGAAGGTCCAGGATTAACTGAGACGGAGGTGAGGGGGAGGTCACCTGCCACAAGGGCTACATCAATCCAAATCAGCGTTTGCAGAGGAGACTATTTGGCTGCTTTGCCCTCCGCCGGCGTCTCGCCGTTATCCAGCGTTTTAAGGAGGCGGAAGAGACCGGCGGCCTCGCGGATTCGGCTGAACTCGATGCAGAACGCCTGCACCTCGATGAACAGGTCCTGCACGTTGATGATCTTGTTGCGGATCAGCGACTGAAGGAAAACACACACCAGACGCACTAACCGATTCTGGAGCAGAGAACGAGAGAGAGGGAGCGAGAGAGAGAGATTTTTTTTTATTTTAAAGACAACCTTTATTTAACAATATGTGGTTAATAACATTCACAAATTCAAGGAGGGGGGGGGATAAAAAAAATAATAATAAAGAGAGGGAGAGAAAGGGAGAGAGAGAGAGAGAGAGAGAAAGAGAGGGAGAGAGAGATAGGGGAGTGATAGGACAGAGAGAGAGAGTGAGAGATAGGAGAGAGAGACTGTTCATTCTGTGTCAAATATTGTTTTTCCAAAACGGTGTAAATAAAGGGTGTAAATAAAGAAGCAAATAGATGAAGGCAAGTGATAAAACACACATGAGGCACACTGGCTGGTTGGATCATTAAAACTGGCACTAACATCACTTACTATAAAACCAGAAGCCAGCTGTAATGTCCAAAAAGTAAACCGACATTCAAGAATCAGGTGAGGAAAAATCAATGCACCCTGTAATCCACGAACACGCAGAGCCATGTTTAGGAACAATAACTACAAGTAAATGTTTGTAGGAGTTGATCAGTCTCTCACCTTGTTTTGGAGAAATTCTGCTCCACTCTTCTTTACAATGTTGCTTCAGTTCATTGGGGTTTGAGGGCATTTGTTTACGCACGCAGCATCTCAGGGAGGGGGGTGAGGGGTGTGTCAGGACTCTGACTCGGACTTTCAATCGCCAGGATTTTTCTACTGTAAGCGTTTAGATGTCAGTTGGCCGCTGTGCTCGGGATCAGTGTGCTTGTAGTCTGGTGGTTTCTGAATGTTGGTTTACTTTTTGGGAAAAAATGACTATATATATTGAAATCTGTTGTTTTTTGTTGTCACCTGAAGTTACTTGTTTGTTTATAGAAGTTGGTGAGGACCACTAAAACACAGAGCTGAAGGAGGGTGTACTTTCTTTTTGCCGTGACTAATACCGTGCCTCTGCCGCTACAATCAGGTACTGACCTGCATGTACTTGTCCTTGATTTGCTCGCAGGTGGAGATGCAGTTGGAGATGTACAGGTGGATGAACTCCGGAGGAAGATCCACCGCCGTCGTCAACCTGAAGCACAGACGCCACATGACGGTCCAGTTAGACTCAAACTACACATGCAGCCGCTGCACGAGTGCAAACTGTCAGGAAGTCGTGTACCTGTTGACCACCTCCATGGAGTGCAAGGACATGTCCATGTTGACGAGGACAGAGAAGTACTCTGTGATCTGGCTGGAGGACATGAGCTTCAGCAGCATCTCGATGGCCACCAGCGGGTTGTTTTCCACCAGATCAGGCAGCTTAGCGGGAGTGAGGCCGATGTGGTACACCAGCTTCGGGTCTTTCTCCAACTCAGCTAGCAGCTAAAAAACAGAGACGAACACGGCGAATCTAATCAGCAAAAGACAAACTCGAACACGTATCAGAGTGCTCCTGCTCTGTCAGAGGTCCTGTTGAATGCAGTAGTTCAAAAAAGTAATATTAGCTTTCGATTAACAAAGTAATATGTCCGGTTCTTACTGACTCCACATCTCAGGGTAGATAAGTGCGGTACCTGAGTTTGTTGAGGTGCCGAGAGCGGGCTCTTGAAGGCTTTAGCCATGATGCGTTTGGTCTCGAGGCCGGTGGCAGCGCGAACACACATGGAGCGGTCCCACTGCACACGGTGCTCCGGCTCGGCTGGACTCAGCCACGCCAGCTCAGCCTCGCTCGCCTGGAACAACGGCGGAGCCGGCCGGATCAGCTCAGGGCGGAAATGACCTGGACGTGGAAGAAACGGTGAATAAATACAGGCAAAACACATCAAATGCCTGTTTTACTCGATTTGTGACGGTCTCAAACATATTGTCTGGCAACAAAGGCATCATTTAATCTATCAAAATCCATTTAATATATTTTCTGTTGTCATGGTCTACAGATGCTACTCGCCAGATTTGGTAAGCACCCTGGGAGGAGATTGTAAAAGAACGTTTGTAGGCTTAACATGTAAAGTTTAGACTGAAACACAGTAAAATATGAAAAAAGAGGCTGTAGTGACAGTGTCCAGATCTTTACATTTATTTATTCAAACTCCAGTCTGACCATTACAAGCTAAGATCCCAGCCTTCAGGAAATACTGCACTAGAGCTTCCACTACAGATTGCACAACTATTGCATATAATGAAGTCTGTAAGTACATTATCCTTTTATTAAGCTGCATCTCTAGGATTATAACTCTTAGGGACTCCTCTGTCTAACATTTCTCTCATCACCAAAAAGCTTGTCAAAAAAAAGTGTCAAAAAGCTTACACTGTTTTAGGAGGAACTGAATTCTCTGGGCCTTTTAGATCACTGTGTTTACCATAATGATGCAGATCTACAATAAACTGAAGTGCACTTACTCTCCAGAGGGGGGCATGGCCCTGTGACCAGAGATTCTGTGATCTGATTGGCTAAGGAGCTGTCAAAGCCTGAGTGGGAGGAGTCAGGGTCAGGGTCGCTGAGGAGGCTGGGAAAACTGGCTTTGCTCTGGGTGGGAAGCTCCGACTGACGCTCTGGATCACATACGCACGAACGCGCACACACACACACACACACACACACACACACACACACACACACACACACACACACACACACACAGCGATAGAGTAATGTGATGCTTATTTCTGAAAAAGGCATTAAATCAGGTCAGCACTAAACCCATCCTCCACTTCACTTTCAGCTCTGACAGACGTTCAGTTCACAGGAAAATGCTGATTACCGGCGAGAGCGAGCTGCAGTCCGCTGATGTCGACGCTCTGCGGTGCCGAGCTCACGTCCATGCAGGAGATCTGCCGTGGCGTTTTCTTAAAGAGCTCCCGAGGAGGAGCGAGCATCAGCTGGGAGAGGAAAAACTTCTCAGGCAGAGTGACTGGGGGAAGGAAACCTGGACAAACAGTAAAAACACACCTGTGATTTTGTGATGGGATTAAAAAAAAAAATCCAGCTGCATACAGGTGTGCTGCAGGACAAAGGTCACCTCCACCATGGAACAATAAAAGTGCAAGACCAAAAACAATTAAGATTTAAATCTCTCTGTTTAACTGAAATTTTATAAGCAAGGGAGCTTTGTGTGTGTGTGTGTGTGTGTGTGTGTGTTAAACACTGTCCAAATCATATCAAATCCCCAATCATGATAAACAGCTATATTATGGACATAAACCTCTGGGCCAAAACATTGTGACATTGGCCTCATACGCTGCTTGTCCTCAGCGTGCTGACGAGGCACAGACTCCACAAGACCTCTGAAGGTGTGCTGTGGTACCTGGCAGGTCCATCAAGTCCTGTAAATTGTGAGGCGGGGCCTCCATGGATCGGACTTGTTTGTCCAGCACATCCCACAGATGTGTGATCAGACGGAGATCTGATAATCCTGAACAATTTCTGAGTGTGGCAGGCAGGGCGTGTTATCCCGCTGAAAGAGTCCACTGCAGTTAGGGAATACCGCTGCCATGAAGGAGTGCCACCAGCTCACCTTCTTCCCATAGTGCATCCTGGTGCCATCTCGTTCCCAGGTAAGCGAGGCACTCGCACACTCGCACCCGGCTGTCCATGCAATGTAAAAGGAAATGTGATTCATCAGGCCAGGCCACCTTCTTCCGTTTGCTCCACGCTCCAGTTCTGATGCTGACGTGCGTATTGTAGGAGCTGTTGGCAGTGGACAGGGTCAGCATGGGCACTCTGACCGCTCTGCAGCTACGCAGCCCCAAACACAGCAAGCTGAGATACACTGTGTGTAGTGAGAACTGTCTAATACATCCCAGACCTTCACACATGCCACAGGTACGAAATACAGTGTTATTCTGTAAGCAGTCATAACGTTCTGGCTCATCTTCATTTTGAATATTATATTATATTGATCAGCATTTTGTCTGAAAAGGTATATGACTGACTGACACACACACACACACAATATTATGATAATGATAAAGACAATGAGACCTGAGAGATACCCGTCATTTATAACAATAACAGCTCAAGAAATAATAACAAGAAACCTGAGAGGTGCCTCTCGTGCTCGTCCTTGCCGGGGTTGAGCAGGTGCGCGAAAACGGCGCAGAACGGGTTGGAGGCGAGCGGCTCGGTTCGGTACATTTCCCACAGCAGGTAGAGCGCGGCGAGGCGCTGCGCGGAACCCGGAAGCAGGTCGGCGTGCTGCAGGAGCAGCACGAGCACGGAGCCCACCCGGAAGTGCTCTGCTTTACCGAAGCAGTGGTGGAAGGCGCTCGCGAGGCTTTCGAACGAGCTGCCGGCGCACGCCTCCTCCGACAACAGGCCCAGCAGTGTGGTCAGCTCCTTCGGCGCCAGAGTCATCCCTCTCTCCCCAACAAACAGTGCAGTTTAAAATAATAATAATAATAATAATAATAATAATAAGTAAATAAATTACAGACTCAAGTTTGTTGGCTCGCGCGAGAACCAAAACAATCAAGCTAACGCTAGCTATTTATTTTTACTTAGGGACGATTCAGTAAATGTTATCACTAAACACTTTACTACGATCTTAAAGTCCTAATAACAAAACAATAATTTCCTAAAATCCCACAAATACTAAAACATAGCGTTTATGTCCACCTTAGCTGATCAGCTCAAAAGCAAACAAACGGTTCACCATTACCCATAAACCCTTGCGGCGGCGTGCCGAAATGCCTCATGGGGACTGTCGTTCATTATAATAAAAAATCTTTTTATTCGATTTTTTCCTGATCAATATACCTATTTACATTAATTCATTTATAAGTAAATCGTCAGTCTGCGTTTTCTTGTTACAGCACTATTCATTTGTAAATAAAAATATTTCAGCCCGGAAGTAAACCGCTCCTAACCCCTTTTTGTATTACCCACAATCCCTTCCTTCTTCCTTTTCGAAGTTCGTTGGACAGAGTGAGTATCGACTTTCTGATTCTAGTTCACACATCCACATTCATCTGTCATAATTTAATAAATACATCCACACATCTTTGTTGTATATATGTTTATAATATATTTAAAATGGAGAAGCGTTAGAAATTGGTGCTTTTTGATGACTGATTTGGTGTTAAAACCGGACATATTGAATGCTAGTCGGGTTGCTAGCTAAGCGAAGCGCTTCAGCGCTGTGTGTTTATATCTATATTAAATAGTACTGTTTGTTGTTTTTGTTTTTAATCAATCAGATGGCGCCGCTTAAGAAAGGAGGCGAAAAGAAGAAAGGGCGCTCCGCCATTAACGAGGTGGTGACCCGGGAGTATACCATCAACATCCACAAGCGCATCCACGGCATGTGAGTGCGGGCTGCACACACCTCCAGAGTGCGTGTGGGGGGGTGCACTAACTTTAGATCATCCTCTATCACACCTGCTGCACATTATAGCTGTATCAGTGCAGGATGTGAGAAACTCCTCCATGAAGCCTGCTACGTGTTATTACACTGAGGTGTTTGTGAGGTGGTTCCTGGTTGTGCTGCTGATGTGTAGCTTGGAGCTGCAGTTCCTTTAATAGATGTGATGAAGTTTGTGTATCTCTGACGTCACACAGGGACGCCACTGTAGAGGAGTTTAATAGCATACGGTTCACTCATCCTTTATCATCACCTAAAAGCAAGACCTCCACACCTCATGCACCGTTTTCCTGATCTTAGCGTTCTATCGATTCATCTTGGAAAGATATAGATGCCCAGAACATGTCTTATGTGGGTCTTCTGCCATGTTTGTTTTCGCTCATGAAAATGATTTGTTAGTGGTCTTGACATGCAAGTAAATTTGGCTTGAACTAAGGGGGTGGTGTCCCATATACAAACTAATAAATTTGTTAAAACACGTGTAAACAAATTAGATTTATCAAATGGAAAATAATGCAAAAGGAAACCTGTCGTTGACCGTGTGAGAGAAGATGACAGGCTCGTTTGTCAGAGACCTAGGGCTAGGTAGATGTTTCTGCTAAATGGCCGCTCTGTTGCACTTTTCCTTGTTGTAAGTCGGTTATTTTCAGGTTGTGTGTACGATGTCTTGCAGCTGTAGGTGTTTTAAACAGCTGGTCTGTTCTGTATGTTTGTAGATCCAGTTTTCATTTGAACTAAAAAGAAGGTCCTGGCTTTGATCTTATAGTTTGTCCTCAAGCGAAGATGTGGGAAAATGACGTCTTTGCTACGTCATGTGTGAGCTCTCGTCGTCTTTGTAGTGCTTTGAAAAACGGAGTTGAGCTCATGTGAAGTTTCAGCACGGTGCTGAGGTGTTAATTCCAGCAGCGCGCTCTACAGAGAAACTGCTGCTAAAGACTGCCTTCGTGACCTTCAACGTTAGCGTTGAAGTCGAATCTTTGGAGCTGATCTGTTTGAGCCGAGTGTACTGATGAGCATCGAGCTGCACAGCCTGACGAACTAAAACTCTGCCGCATCACTGCAGTTAGAAATGAGGAGAGGGCTAGGGCATTCCGCTCGTCTCAGGCACGGGACACGGGGGCTCGGAATGATGTCATTTTCTCCCTCTGTGAAAACGAGCTGAAAGCTGCTTCCTCAGAACTGAAATGTACAGTGGTTGTTGGAGGTCTAACAAGCGAACGTGTCTGTGTGGCATTAAAGCAAATACTGGTTTTTAGTGTAACTCTTGAGCGAGCTTCCTGAGAAGGAATTCTGAGTTGAGTTCTTTTGGTGTTTCCTGGTCAGTTAATCGAAATCCCGCTTGCACCACTATCAGGAGGTAGTCGAACGGCATTATGGGTAATGTAGGAAACCAAAATGAAGCTAAAACAAAAAGTGCTTAGATCCTCTGGATGTTTTGTGTGTTGGTGACGTCTTTACGCACAACACACCATCTTGATTACATTAGCAGCGTGCTGACTCTCAGTGCTCCAGTGTGAGTTCATATGCGGAGATGTGGCGTGTTCATACCATGATGTATTATAGCCACTGAATAATGGTGTGTGGTATAGAAACACTTTTCTCACAGTCACAGATTGCATTATGTGGCAGAAGGGGCGGAGCTACCAGAGCCTAAGAAGGTTAGGAGCGAGTTGTTCTGAGGCCGTGGTGTAGGATTTGAGATGGAGCTGTAGATTTTATAAACACAGAAGTACTTGTAACATCGATGGTTTAATGTTGCTCAGGTTTTGAACACGCACCTCTAGGATCAGTTGGACATCATGTGTGAGATGGCGAGAGGAGTTCTCTTCTAAATCCGATTATTTGTCCTGCAGCTCCTTCAAGAAGCGAGCCCCTCGCGCCATTAAGGAAATCCGCAAGTTTGCTATGAAGGAGATGGGCACGCCCGATGTCCGCATCGACACCCGTCTGAACAAGGCCGTGTGGGCGAAGGGAGTCAGGTAACACGCTACACCCACAGTAACCTGATTTCAGCACGGCTCCATCACTATGGTGGACTGAAAGCCTTCCTGTGCTCAGGGTTCATCCCGAGTCACCTAACCACGACTCTTTATTTGACCTGTCTGTCTGTCTCGTCAGGAACGTCCCGTACCGCATGCGTGTGCGTTTGTCCAGGAAGCGCAACGAAGATGAAGATTCACCCAACAAGCTGTACACACTCGTCACGTACGTCCCCGTCACCACATACAAAGGTGAGCACACGCTGACTGCGGATTTTAATCCTATGACTTGTTTGGACAGTCAAGTAAGAGACTGTGAGCTCTGATTGGTCAGATACAGAACTAACCCAGAAGCAACCACAACTGGAAAATCGAGCCGAGCGTCTCACTGGGATCGTCTCTTCAATGGCTCGTGTGGTGGGAATTCTGCTCTGTAACCACGTTGGAAGTGAAAAAACATTCAGTTGTTGCGCATTGTGCTTTAGTGGTCGTGTGTGTGAGAGGATTATTTGATGAAGATGGGAATTGTTCTAAGATGACCTCTTGTTAGTAACTGTTGTATCCAAGTCATTTTGTTCGTATTAATGGGATTATGCGCTTCGGTTAGTTTAGTCGTGACTCCCGTGGTGGACATCAGCATCAGAGCAGCCGACAGAAAGTGAAGGAATCTCGTACTTGACTGGCTTACAGTTTAACTGAGCTTCTCTAATTGTGCTTTTCTATTTCTTTTCTTTTGCAGGTCTCCAGACTGTCAATGTGGATGAAAACTAATGTAATCTCGTGACAAATTGTAATAAAATTCTAAAAAGAATTTGGGTTGATGGTTTTTTCCTGAAACCGATCCTAGCTACAGGGGGTAACGCTGCTGCCTCCCAGGAGAGCACGTCGTTCACGCCTATGGTGACCATTTCCCTGTTGGGCAGGTAATGTTTGAGGGGTGATCATGGCCAAACATCACAATCATTTGCACATGCAGGTGTATAGAGAATTACACACACACTTATACACTTTGAGAAGACTTGTCACACAGATTTTGTTCAAAGCACTTTAATATTAGAATATTCTAAAAAAAAAAAAAAGAATGTTCATTTAATGTGTATATTTTTATAAAATGTATGATAAATAAACAGCAGCATCCTTGAATACCAATAACGCATCATCCCAGAAAAAATAGCATCGGTCAACTGAGTTACTATGATTATGTCCTCAGGATAACGTGCTTAGCTTCCTGGTTCAGTACGAGATTTGAGTTTATATGAAGAGCACTCCAAAAAATTGTTTTACAAACATAACGTGGTGATGAAGAATGAGCTGCATTACCTGTGAGAGAGGCTCCAGCTGAGCGCTGACCTATAAAGTGCCGTCTTACACCGGAGTAAAAAAAGGACCAGTGAGGTTCATCTTCCCTGTAGGCCACTCTGGAGGAGGTGATTTTTCATCTGAGGAAATGGAGCAGTCGAATCACTTCAGGTTAGCATCGGTCCTTTCCACTGTTGGGATTCTATAGCTATCATACAGACAGAGTACTCTGCACTCTTAGCAGCAGGAACCCGAACCTGAACAGGTGACTGCATTAGCTCCAGAGTCACTTTAGTTACATTTGGATAAACCTTTGTGATGTATGATGTAATATCCTCACAAAAATCAGCATGTCACAAATAAGCAGTACGTTTTGGTGAAATTTATTTTAATATTGGATGTAAAATTAAATTAAAATAGTAGATAAGAGGATTAAAAAAATACACTTAAGTATTAAAATATGTGACAACCAATAAAAAAACTGATGGTTTTGTATGAAAGAAAGGTTAAAACTAGGTACATTCAGTCATGAAAACTGTGTTCAAGGCACAGTGTGGGGAAAGTGCACAGATTCTTTAAAGCTTCTTTACAAGATAATCACACACACACACAATAACAGGAGAGAACATTAAATCACGGTGCAGAATTTTATAATGTTCACAAAGTCGCTTAGCTTTTTGTCACTTTGTTTCGGACGTGTCATGTTCTGAAGTTCTTTATTTTTTTAATCACCACAAATTCACAATCAAAAATAAAAAGATGGCAAATTTTAATTTCTCACATCAGTTCAGTTGTACATGCTAGTGTGAGGTGTTTAATCACTAAGGCACGGTTTTCTTTTTTTTAAGATGCATGTGTGATCAGCGATATAAGAACATCACATTTTAAATTCTTTGGCCCCAAGGTTTAGTAGTTTATTTAATAAAGGAAAGACCAGCTTCCCTTTAATGTTCCAACAACATTATCATCAGGTTATCATGCAGATCATTTCAGGATCCTGTCATCGCTAGGTTCCACTACATGCTCCTCCGGGGATACCAAGAAGATCTAATCTAGGATCGCTAATCAGGGTTTAGTTCCTTCACTGTACAAATCGTGTTAGTAAGTGACGTGTCGACGCTAAAGTTCTAAAGCTGAACTGAAACTGAGGAACCTACAGAACTGTGACTGTATCAGCGCAGGACGTAAATTACGAACATCAACTGCGATAATACTCATTTTTTTCTATCACGAAGGACCATATTGATTATAATACTTCAGAGTACAATCTTTATGTCTTCTGTTTCCTCAGGGATGAGTAGAAACGGCTCGTATTTGTCTCGATACGTCACACTTTTTAAAGCTCATCCCTGGTGTTTCCTTCTGTTTCACTTCAAACCATGAATTGAGCAAAACCCCAGAAACCGGTTACAGAATCACAGCTTCCTGTTAGTCAAGCATCTGAAGACAGCAGTCCAGGATGGTCCAGGTCTCAGCCGATGCGGTGTTGGACCATCAGAAGTCCTGACCGCTGCTGATACTGCTTCTCCTTCGCTGACGCAATCGTCCCACTGAGATCCACTGGTGTCTCCAGGAAGTTTACCAGCACTTGCTCGGTCAGCAGCGAGGCCAAAATCTGCTCGAAACTCACCGTCCAATCAGCCTCTGCCTCAGCCAGGCTTCCCATCGCAGCAGCAGAGGCCGTTTGGTCCGATTCCTTTGGTTCGGTTCCTTTGTTCCGGGCCTCACCGATCTGCAGCACTAAACTGGTGACCACTGCAATGGCCTGGAAGAGTTCGTTTTCACCGGGGATGCCCTGGAACATGCTGCACAACGTCTTGCAAAACTGGACAAACTCTCGCTGTCGGAGAAAGAAAATGGTCACTACGCTTCTGCAGTCTGCTCGGGTTAAAAAAGCTACGTGGAAATAACTTGTAGGTTAAAGAGATCATGACTATTCAGAGCTGAATGGGGGGTTTGCGGACAAAAATGAAACACCCTTAAGATTAGAAACCAGTTCAATCTGGTTGGCCAGATCAGATTAGACCAGATCTCTTCTCTGCAAGTGATCGTTACAGTGTAGCCTTAAGTTCTAACTTCAGACTTGCACCTACCCCCCAGCAGGGGCAACGCTGACCATAAACTAATCTACTGTGTAACTCAGTACAAAAGTGAACAGTGCTGCCATGTGCAGAGAAAACCTCTGTTCTGTCTACATAATATTTCGTTAGGAGGAGCTCGTCAAATCAGCAGTCATGGCATACGGTGGCCACTTATAGCAGAGGCCAAAGGTTTACACACACTGAGGCTAAAGATATTCAATCTCACGTCTTTATTTTCAAACAAATCCACACGTTAAGTTTCTTTTGAAAGTCAGTCGCTGCCACGTGCACCGTCTCTGAAGACTCGGATTCCAGAAATTGATAAACGACGTTTAGAAGCTTCTGACTTGTGAATAATCATAATGAAGAGTTAATTGGGACTGTACCTGTAGTTGTATTTAAGGACCAGTGCCTTTCTTGTCCTTGAAAATCCAACCAACTAAGCCAAGACCTTAGAAACAAATATTGTGGACCTCCACAAGTCCAGTTCTTCCTAGTTCAAGTTAAACTAACTAGCGTCACTGTACGGTTTAGGACCAGGGTTTTGTACCCTGACTTCAGCTTGTGCAACCAGCAGCTGGCTCGTCTGGACTCGGTCTGATCTAATCTGATCCAATCCAACCTGATCAACCAGGACTCACTTGTTTCATAAGAGGGAGGGGTTTCTCCAGGCCTTTGTCCTTCTCCTTGCCCAAGTCCTTCAACATCTGCTTCAGCTGCTCTTCGTAGCTTTTCCCCTCTCCTGAAAAACAAGTGCAAAACCAAACGGCATTAATCCGAATCCTCCCCAGCCCTTTCAGGGTAACTGCAGTTGATTTGCATTGGACTGGGTGAAGAGCTCCATGCCTGTGGTCTCTCCTTTGGGAAGCATTTAACATTATATTTTTTCCCCAAGTAAAAAAAAAAAACACAGGAGTGATAAAGCAGCATATAAGGTACCGGGTCCAACTCCTTTTTGGGGAAAAAAAACCCAACAACTGTCCAAATCATCCTCTTTTCCAGGAAGCTTTGAACTAAACCAGAATGTTGACAACTCAGCTTTTACTACTGCAGGTCTCTGTGGCTATTTTACTTTCTGTACAGTAAATGCCACTTAACGTTCAGTACCATTGGGCAGGCCGACACACAGAGGCCGGGTGGTGGAAAGGACGCTCGCCTTCTCAGGAGACGGATTGCCTTCGCTCTCAGTCAGGGCTAAAAGCAACAAGAACAATGGATGAAAAAAGTGTGTGTACGTTGTTTTAAGGGCTTTTATTAGAAAACAAATAGAATTTCCGAGAACTTGCTACAGTTCAGTAAATGTTTTTAATCTTTTATATGAGAGATTGAGACATACGAGTTAAACGTATTTGTTTTTAGTAATGGACTTTTGATGTACAGTTGATAGAAATGCTAGCTTTTATAGTTACTGTAGAGTTATTATACTCACCAGGCGGAATGTGGAGACGATAGAGAAGCCTGATTTTCTCATTCAGCTCCTCACAATACAGGGTGTCTACAGAGAGAGAACAGAGAGAGAGAGAGAGAGACAGAGAGAGAGAGAGAGAGAGAGAGAGAGAGAGGAGAGAGAGAGAGAGAGAGACAGAGAGAGAGAGAGAGAGAGAGGAGAGAGACAGAGAGAGAGAGAGACAGAGAGAGAGAGAGAGAGAGAAAGAGAGAGAGAGAATTTTTGAATTTTAAAACCCCTTTATTAGGTCAATGTTAGTATCGTTCGATTGTGTTTTATCTCCTTGGAAAGGTTTAAACACAACAACAAACAAAAAAAAACTTTTAAAGTAATAGATTTCGAAAATTTAAGTTTGAACAAAACTAAAGATTTTCCTTTTTTACATTCACATAAAAAGAATGTGAAAAATTATTCTAACTCCAGAACACAAATAAAAGAAAGAAAAAAATACACGAAGAACAAAGAAGATGAGATTAGAAATTCAAAATTAGTTCATCGTTAGTTTCATGAATTGTACATAACAAGTCATTTATTCCCCACACGCTCATAAACACAGGCAGGTTCCTCACCAAAGCGTAGTAAGCATGTTCCACTCTCAGCCGTGCCGCTACTAGACCTTTAAACATGGCTACTGTGTCTACTGTTCCCTGTCTTAGCATCTGGTTCTTTCGAGTCTTCCATATGGCTAACTTTGCTGTACCGGACAGAAAATTCAACAACACCAGGATACTTTTCTTTTTAACTGTGTACTTTGGCCCAAGGATAAATAACTGAATGGAAAAGACCTCACCCAAGCATGAGAACCACCTGTCCAGGATAGGGAACAAGTTCTGTAACCGACTGCATTGAGCAAATAGATGAAAGAGAGACTCAGCTTGGGAACAAAAAGGACAGCCTGCACTCACAGTAGGATCGAGGTGCACCCGATGTCTGTTTGTGGCTATTGCCCCATGTA
>JAQQZX010000036.1:584082-585177 GCA_030068355.1 Notoglanidium maculatum | reverse complement strand
GGGAGACAGAGAGAGAGAGAGAGAGGAGAGACAGGGAAAGAGAGAGAGAGAGAGAGACACAGACACAGAGAGAGAGAGAGAGAGAGAGAGACACACAGAGAGAGACACACAGAGAGAGAGAGAGAGAGGAGAGACAGAGAGAGAGAGAGAGACAGAGACACAGAGAGAGAGAGAGACACACAGAGAGAGAGAGAGAGAGGAGAGACAGGGAGAGAGAGAGAGAGAGACAAAGACACAGAGAGAGAGAGAGAGACAGAGAGAGAGTGAAAGAGAGAGCGAGAGAGACAGAGAGAGAGACAGAGACACAGAGAGAGAGAGAGAGACAGACAGAGACAGAGAGAGACAGAGACAGAGAGATTGAGAGAGACCTGTTTATCAGGATGATCTCCCATTTTCTCAGTTAGTCGCACGAGGAAAGACTTGGTAAGGAATGATGTAAGGAGTAAAACATGGCGGATCATGCCGTTACAGGAAAATAAGCAGTGATGTGTTGTATTTACATGATTTACAATACACAAGATTTATAATTCCAGTTTTAGTTTTAGTCGCTTACTGAAAATTATAGTTACATTTTAGTCTTTTTGTTTGGTTTGGTTTTAGTCATGATTTGCTCAGCGGAACTCTGTTTAAATGTAGTCGATGTTTTAGTCATGTTTTCCTCAGACAGTTTCACGACACCAGGATGTAAAATGTGCTCTGTGACTACGACGGGCTGTGACGGTGTGACTGCTGGTGCTCCTGTGCGGAGGTTCTGAGGAGTTACTGTTGCTGGTTCTGGAGTGCAGACGACGTTTTGTACGCTGTGATGGCGAGGACCCGGTTTTCATATGGAGATGTTCCTCGCTTCAGACTAAATGTAGACTAGATGTTCCTCGCTTCAGAGGCTGTCAGCTAGCTATTTCGTCTCATCTTTACCCTTTATGGCATAACGGGTATGTCGTTACAATTAAGTCATGAAATAAAAGGTCTTAACACAATGTCCGTTGACAAAATGAACAGTGCACACACCGATCCAGCGAGCGAACTGGCTGAATGTGATGTGGTTCTGTCCGTCTTGGTCCAGCATGTTGAAGGTTCTCTGTGCCACCGTATCGG
>JAQQZX010000036.1:574082-581582 GCA_030068355.1 Notoglanidium maculatum | reverse complement strand
GGGAGAGAGAGGGAGAGGGGGAGAAAGATAGAGGGATGGAGAGAGAGACTCACACATCTTAATTACTCTCTCTTTTATAATGAACTGCGTTCCACACAGCCAGCATTACTGCAACATTAAATAAAATGGAATTAGACATATTTAATCACACACAGATTTGTCTCACTACCCTTGTGAGGACTTTCCCCCACATAATTATTAATGCAGCTAATTAATGCTACACCTAAATCTAACCCTGACCTTTAGTCCTCCGTATCAAAAAACCTTAAGAGGTTTTTAAATTAAAAGCTGCAGCAAAAATAAAAGCAGTTTACCTCATCGCCGTTCACACCCGACACACACATGTGCAACACTGCGCTCGCAACAGTGAGCAAAACCACACACTCAACAGATCTGCTATAAATAACACAAACACTGCGCTCTTCTCACTCACACACACACACACACACACACACTCTCTCTCACTCACCAATGACTCTGCGGTTGAAGTAATCGGGCAGCATTCTCTCACACACGGTGACCAGCAGCCAGAACGCTTCCTCCTCTCTGGTGTAGAGCAGCAACACTGATGCCAAGATGTTCATGGACTGGACACACAAGCACATGAGCCCAAACCCATGAGAAGCAGAGAACTGAACGGGGAGTCACAGCTCCATATCATAATCACGCAGTTTTCTTTTAGACACGGTGTTGGGAAGCTCTTTACTCAGCAACATCGCCACCTCAACAGAATGAACACGTGATGCATACAGCAACAGGACGGCGTCTAAAGAGTGGAAGGCGGCTCGCATCACCACCATACACAGCACGACGGGTGAAAACCCACTGCAGCAGCTCTTTCCTGTCTGTGCTGTCGTTTTTCAGCTACCAACGCACCACAGAAAACGTCCCCTCAGAGTCATAGGCTGGCTTCAGAAAAGACAGCAGGACATCTAGGATGATTTTCACTAAATCACTGAATTTAAACATTTCAAAGCACATGCATGCGATGGAGGCACGTGATGAGTCCTTGTAAAAGGGATCCTGTACTAAAGTCAGATCTCTGCTCTTCACTATCACATGCAGACTCTTGCTCGTTTCCCCTCGGCCATGGGGTCCCGGGTCTAATGAGTCTAGTTACAGAAGGGAGAGGATTTAGAATCGCGCTATCCGGAGCCACCCACATCAGGACGGGTTCCCTACTGAGACCATCTCCTGGCGTCTCATGGAGTTTTTCCTTGGCACCATCACCTTTGGCTTGCTAACGGTCTTCAGCTTCCTCAGTTCACCACAGATGGTTACTTGGGCAGCATCCTGTCTGGTTAATTATGAAATTCAGGTCTGCAGTAAGACCTCAGGCCAGGGTCTTTGAGAATAATGACCAGAGATCACAAACAAAAATTTATCTGAATATCATATCTGTACCTTCAGACGATTAAAAGCTCCACCTTCGCAGACTGCAACCTCTTACAGGTAACAGCAACTAAACATCGCGTTTACTGGGTTGGACATGTGATCTGGACGCCAGAAAGACATCTGTCACCCGTCCATCATAGTCAAATACAGGACAAAAACTCGGCTACAAAGACTGAGATATTAATTGTCGCAGAACCAAAAGTCCAGGGGGTGGAGCTGGACCTCACCTGACCTCACCTGACGCCGTACAACACAAACATAAAACACAATTATCTGGTCTGAAACACACGGAGTGGAACTCCACCAACTGGACTGGTTCTGGTTCTGCAGCAAGAAAAACCATTATGAAGCGATTCAACATCAAACCGATTCTAAACTGATTCTCCATGTGCAGGAATACCACAAGTAGGAAAAGGTTAAAGCATTGTACTAGGGAAAAGATTTCTAATGTGGTTATAAACAAAATGTTTTGACATTCAGGTCTAACATTTGATGTTAATGACCAACATGATAGAAAATAACATTTTAACCAAAATTTATGAACGTTCTTGACATATTACAGAACGTGTGCAGCTCAGGAGCGTTGTACGGTGCGGCTTGGCACCAAACTAGGATATTTTTAAACAGCTGTAAATTAACTATGCACAAGTTGCACCAAAATCTCAGCCAAATCTCGGCTAAAACGAATCTCAGCCCCAGCAGGATGTCGAGTCTAGTCAGGTAGCCTTTATAAAAAAGCCTTAGAGTTTTTATTTTTAGTTCATAAACTCTGTGTATAGTCCTGAGCAGGAGGGCAGCGCATACTTGTGCCGTGAGGAGTGAGGCGTGAGGAGTGAAAGGCCACAGACGGATCTGTTCAGAGGTCTAATAGTGTGGGAATAAACTGTTCATGAATCTGTTAGACCGCAGGCCTTCGTTATACAGTCTGGCGCATGCTGTGGAAGGACTGTGTGTGTGTGTGTGTGTGTGTGTGTGTGTGTGTGGGTGTGGGTGGGTGTGGGTGTAGGTGTAGGTGTGGGTACCTGGCAGTAGCCGATGCCCGGGTTGCGGAAGGCGTAGGCGTTGAGTACGCGGCGCAGCGCTGCGATGCCCGTCTCACTCTGAAACGCAGCGTGTTCAGGTAACGAGCGCCGCAGGTCTCTCTCGATCTCGTCACTCGTCTGCTCATTTGTTCTCTCCTCCAGCAAATCAGAGTACGAGCATGAGTGGGTGTTCAGAGAGGACCGTGCGTCTGGAACACACCATTCTACATCACTTCTCAGCATTCTTTCTCTCACACACACACAGGTTTTACTGGTCTAGCTCTCTTACCTGAAAAGGTGAGCCACATCTCTCCACGCAGCGACTCCGGGATGCCGGCGGCCACCAGCTTTCGGGTTTTCTCAGTGCGGAACATGTGCACGCCGCGGCCGAACTCCTCAAAATACTCATCCCACAGCTTCTCTCACACACACACACACACACACACACACACACACACACACACACACACACACACACACACACACACACACGCGCAGCTGGATTAGGGGACAGGCATGGATGCGGTGCGTGCTAATGCACTTATTAAGAAAGAAACCTGCAGGACAGAGTTCACTGGATCACTCTGAAAGTGAATTAATTGGCTAATTCCATTTGGTTCCTGCTCATGTTATTATTATTTTTTTAAGAAATTGCTTGGCTACTGAAAATATCTCTAACAAAAAGTCCAATAAATAATTCCCTTGAGCAGTGACGTTGTGTGATACTCACGCGCCGGTGCTCGGAGGATTCTGATTGGCTGGTTTGGAATGTGGCGATTAACGCTTCCTCCAAAATGACAGGATGGAGTGTGTCGTCCGTGTCGTAGCAAAACGTATAATACGGGGTGGAGGAAATCTACACACAGACACGCACCATTACACGACAAAAAGTCTCATTTTTCAAAAAAAATGATGAGAATATGAGAGTGTGATCTACGGTACCACGGTCTTCCTGCGGTCGCGCTGCCAGTGCAGAACTCGGAGACGGGCATCCAGGTCGTCCACCAGCTGCTCCCGCCGCGACACTTCGATCAGTTGGAAAGCCCGCTTGGAGCGCACGCTGATGATCACCGGGTTCGGCAGCGCACCGGTGCTCTCTGCTTTCTCCACAGACTGCACCTGATCACACGTTGATCACAAGCCGTTAGCGCTGTGGCTCTTCTAACACGTGGATATTAGCAGGAATAAATCAGCCGGCGTCATTGTTACGGGACACTAATGGACGACAGGGTGATCGTTCTCCCTTAACGCTATTAATCCTCTCACACTACAGAGTGGAACATCTACGAGACCGGTTATTTCCTGTTATTTGTCGTTCCCTCACCAGCCTCTCATCTTTTCCTCAGTCCCGAAGACTTTCCTGTGCGAACTGGACACAATGTTACAGAAATGTCTCCTCACTTCTTTTTTTTTGCTACGTAACATTACACGTTTATCAGTCAGTTTATGTGAAGTGTCCACCAATCAGACCCGTCGCTGTGGATGAGCTGTTACTATAGAAACGATAAGATATTAGAACGAGTGCATTAATATGAACCTCTCGTTCACGTTAGAGCTGGAAGGTCAGAGTCATCAAGGTCATCAGCAGCGCTGTGGTGTAAAAGTAATAAAACACAGACAAGGACCAGACACAACCTCAGTGCTACAGTCAACGACAGGACCAAACACGCCTTTAATCTAAGGGCCAAAGAAGTCAGAGCCTTCAGTGTAATTACATTTCCATGCAAATTCTCTATCAACACGTCCGCAATGCATCAGCGCCCGTACCTCTGCGAGCGGGATGAGCAGCGTGCAGTGTCCCTCCTGAAGGCTGCTGAAGGCCATGTAGTTTTCTGTAACATAGAGATTCCCAGCCGTGTGACATCGAGCGTGAGGCGTCCAAGCTGCGCATCGCATCACTTCCTTTAACGTCTCGGAACGTGGCAGGCCGAAGAGCGACAGCACGTACTGACACAGGGCCTGCTGCTCCAGCGCCCTAACACACACACACACACACACACACACACACACACACACACACACACGTTAGTTTTACTGTCCTTGTGAAGACCCTCCATTGACATTAACGCTACACCTGCAACTCAACCCCTAACCTTAAGCTCAGGCATGAAAAGGAAACTTTTGGCTCCTTTTCTTTTTTTTGTTTAAAAAAAAAAAAAAAAAAAAACAACAACAAAAAAAGAAAACACCTTCCTTATGAGGACCATCCAAATGTACTCACGAGGCCAAAATTGTCAGATCTTCCTATCCTTGTGAGGACATTTGGTTCTCATTGGGGTATATAAACACACACACACACACTTTATATCTTAGATTAGTAAGCAGGTCTTCACTGCAGTCATTTTATAAATACCCACATGCCACTTTTCACACATAGCTACTATAGGTTATTATAGTTCAATAGTGCATGCGCGCGCACGCACGCACACACGCACACACGCACACACGCACACACGCAGCTTAGCATACACACTCAGTTTATCTAGTTTCTCACACAGAGTTATGGAGGTTTTTTTTGCAGCTCTAATGGATGCATTTTCACTTTGCTCTCCTTCTGTTTACTTATTTCTGTTCCTTCTTCACTCTTTCTCTTCCTTATCTTAACCTCCTTCCTTTCCCTTGGAGGAAGTGAAGCAAAAACAGAACCTGCACAGTGAAGCTGCTTGCTCAAGTGTGTGTGCGTGTGTGCGTGCGCGTGTGTATATATACACAGGTCTGGTTAGTGTCACATTCTGGTACTTCTAACAGAAACGTCTCTGCGTAGGTTTCGGTTACCGTTTGGTAATATTGGAATCCGGTTCCATTTTGCCGTTATCAAACAGTCTTCTCAGTGCCATGTCGCCCAGCTGAGTCATCACCGTCATCACTTCATCCACATCAAGGAACATGGAGAACTCGCGCTGCTTTTTGCGTGTTCGCACTCGGATGGCGTCGGTGATGAGCCCGAAGGTGGCACGTTCCAGAGCCGTGACTTCTGCCCACGGGATCAGCAGCTTCACTGCACGGGAAAGAAACCGAACACAGTCTGAAAGGAGAAGCCGTACCAGTAACCGTAATATGCGGCTATTCAAAAATACGAATGTTATGATGTTAATTACAATAACACATTAGAAACCTACTATAAGTATTCAGTCCTGGCACACAACTAACCTGATTGGACTCTCTGTGCCTGAGGGCTCTGAAGGAACCAAAAACAGGCCTTTATTTGGACAAATACCAACATTACATCATCTTATCCAACACCTGTATGGAAGTGCAGGTGTTTGCGGTGCGGTGTGGCTTTGCCCCCTCCAGGCCCACCCCCACACACAGCTCCTACGGCTGAGAGGCATTTACACAACACTAAACTCAGGCCTACTCATTTTATTTGCAGCATACAGGCTTCTTGTTTACAAAACACGAGGACAAGTCGAGCGGTCAGACCGGATGCAGAAAAAAGGTTTGATGATCTTTTGTACAGAGATCACGTGAACTTTAAGACAAATTTGAGGGTGAGCGATCCCCTCTCTCTCTCTCTAACACTGAGCAAACCATATGATTACTAAGAGAATCGAGCTCACCCTCTTTCCCAAGCAGGAAGGAGTAGAAAGCCAGGTGATTGGTGGAGAGGTAGATCCAGCCCTGACGAGGAACTCGGCCTTTCCAGCAGCAGCAGGAGTAATGAGCCACCAGCTTCTCTTTCAGCGGGAGGCCGAACCGCTGCTCGAATCGCACCAACGCCTCACGGAAACGCGTCGGGTCATCTTCCAGCGCCGCCTGGCCGACAAGCACTTCCTCAGCGATTAGCCCCTGCGGTTTAATGCAACGTCTGTTTAATGAGTGATCGCCGGGAGGCTCGTCGGCTAACTAACTGTAAGAGTGTAAAAGTGATTAACTCACTGCCTGCCACACAGCCTTACATTAACTAATTAAAGTGTGTGTATGTAGTGAAGGTGACTCATGCAAGTGTGTGTTTGTATTTAATATCTGATTCTGTAAGAGAGACCTTGACTTTGCCCTGTGCAAAGCTCGCAGCGTCCTGTTTGTTCTCAAATACCGACATGTACGGCAACAGGTTCTGCTCCAGCCATTTCCAGTGTTTCTGAACTTCTTCTGCTGTGGCTCCTGCATGTGCACACACACACACATTAAGATATACTTATAAATTATGCAAATCATGTTTAAACTGTGTAACAATGGCAATAGTTTTATTACAACACTAATATTCATATTCTATAAACCGCTCACCGCTGGCGATCACCCAGCTGCTCTGCAAACCTGGAACATGTAGAAGGATCCGAAACGGAGCGACTCGTGCGTTTGAGTCCAACACAGTGTCCAGTGCTCCCACCAACATACCTACACACACACACACACACTTTTTTCATGAGGCTCACAAGTGAGTGAGGCAATAATGATGGGCCGCAGCACCCTGCTGCTGGGGACGGTGACTGTTTTCTTCCTTCTCCTCCAGTTTCACTTTGTGTTCACATTACAGGGCACGCTGAAACTCGGTCTGCGTTCAAATATGAAAAAAGGAAAAAGAATAAAAAGCAATACAACTACACTAATCCCTTCAGCTCTGGCTACCCAGAAAACAGACAAGCAAACAGCCAAATAAACAGACCGACAGACCATCAGACAGACCGTGAGACAGACCGTGAGACAGACCGTGAGACAGACCGTGAGACAGACCGACAGCTCAGAAATGCAAAGCAAGAAAAAAACGTTTTTAAAGGGAAAACGAAGTAAAAAAGATACTAATTTGGAAAAAATGAAGCATTAATTATTCAACCATTCGGTTTAAATACTGAGATCAATACAAATACACCAGGTTTGAAATTTACTAAATGCACCCTCAGTTTCTCAGTGAAAATCTTTCAGAACAAGTGCGACTACATTCCGCCAAGATCTCGGGATCTTTCGGCACCTAAACTGAGGAACTGCACGACTGCGATGCAAAACACACGGCTAAATTATACACACACTGCACAGCTGCTTGACTGAAAATGCACAGCAAAATCTCTCACACACACACACGCGCGCACACACACACACACACACACACACACACACACACACACACACACACACACACACACAC
>JAQQZX010000036.1:537464-570832 GCA_030068355.1 Notoglanidium maculatum | reverse complement strand
CTCTCGCCCGAAGATGCTGGAATTGGCTCCAGCTTCCCCGTGACCCAGATGGATAAAGCGGTATAGATAATGGATGGATGGATAGGTTTTATGGAAAATAGTTGGAGTCAATGAAATCAGCATGGAACTATTTTTTTTATTATTTAGCAAGCTGGTGATTGTTTATGTTGGGTAAGTAGCTCTCTAGCTAACTAGCTTCATGTTAGACTGATAGTGGTAATAGGCTCAAAGTCTTGCTGTCAATGACCTTGCACAATGTCACTTCTGGTTTTTCGCTGACCAGTCAAATTTCGCCCCATACAAACTGAATGAGAGTGAAGAGAAAATGTACCATTAATGCTCAAATCTAATTACTCTTTTTCTCATTTGTGCAAGCACACACAGACACACATGCACGCACGTGTATGTACACATACCAGTTCTCACTCCCTTCTGGTGTTTCATGTGATATATGATGATATAATTTTATGACATGATATATGATTTTTAAAAATGCAGGGCATATTTGCAAGTTGCACTGGTGCACTTAATTATAAAATTTAGTCACACTGTCTCCGAAAATTTTTGCAATATGTAACTAAATGGTTGCAAACTGGAGCCCTGCCCTACAAGCTATGTGCCATCAGAAATCAAGAAATCCATTTTTGGTAAGCCTGTGGCCACTGCAGCCTCAGCTTTCCTGTTCCTGGCTGACAGAAGTAGAATGCAACACAGTCTTCTGCTGCTGTAGCACATCTGTCTTGAGGTTTGATGTGTTGTGCATTCTGAGATGCTTTTCAGCTCACCACAATTGCACAGAGTGGTTATCTGAGTTACTGTAGCCTTTCTGTCAGCTCAAACCATTCTGGCCATGCACATGCACATTTTTTGTTAAGATATAGTAGAGTTTATCTGGTTTTACAGTGACACGTGTGCATGTGTGCCAGTCAGTAGTGTTTGTTTTCTGCTAATGGCCATTGTGTCCTCCCAGCTAAGTGGCCCAACACCTGCTACCTGAACAGTGAGTCCACTTGCAGAGATTTACTGAATGCAGGGTAAAGGTTACACACACACTTGCATACACACCCTTGCTGTTATTAGAAGAGGTGTAAAATAATGAATTACAGTATTTGATTATACAACTCATTGTAATGGTACTTTTTAGTATTATTAAATCATAGTACTTTTACTTGAATTTCAAAAAAATATTCAGTTTTGTTTTATGTATTTTTGTCACCATTACAAAAAAAAAATGCATTTAACCCTGTTGACTGTAGGCTTGTCAGGAACAGAAGTAGCAGAAACATGTGCATGGTTCAAATCCAACAGTGATTCTGTCCATACTGAAAGTGTTTAAAAAATGATTTTCATACTGAAGTGCATTTACATCTAAAAACCTATTTTTGGTTTCTATACATATTTATTTTTGTTAGGAAAATTTCATCATGTAGATAGTCGTGGTACATGATCACTGTACATGGACACCCCTCAGAAATTCAGCACCTGAAAAAGAACACATAAATGAGAGGGATTATAAAACTACAAAAAGGCTGTTTTTATATTTGCTATGTTACAGTAGTTTCACTTCATAGTAAAAGAGTGTGGGTACTAGACTCACCTGCCTGCAGTCCAGACCTGTATGTGGCACATTATGAAGTGCAAAACATGACAACGGAGACCTCGGACTGTTGAGAAACTGAGGCTTGGGGAGTAACGGAATACATGGAATGGAATTACGTGATTAGGATACAAAAAAATTAACCGTATTCCGTTATAGTAGTAAAAACAGGGATTATTTACAGGATTACAAGTTTTAAATGCATAAGGGCCGCAACAAATTAATGAACAAAATCAATAAAAATCAATAATATTAAATAATAATTGCCAATAATATCATTATTAGCTGTGCTGCATTATGAAGCACACTCCACATGCACTACATCACTTCATAAAAATAACATAACATGTGCATGAAGTCAGTAGTATTATCATACATTTGTGGGAATATGAGGAGAAGAGTGATGTTCCTAGTTAAACTAGCCTATTTTTCTGACCATGGTTTTGGTTCTCAAGTCCATCCCAAAAAGAGTCTATTCAGTAACCTCGGGCATTAAAACCAAAGAGTCAAATGCAAGTCTTTGGAGTCGATTCCACACACTGAAAATGATTAGCCTCATGTGCATACACAGCAAGCAAAATGAACTTAGCATCGGAGAGTTTCAGTGAGAGAAACAGGCAGCTGATATTTATTTTATCTTTATTTTGAATTTGTCTGTTCGATATTTGAACAAATCATGGCATGAAATATAGACACAACGCTGCAAAACGTTTGGTAAGTGGTTAAAAAACTGACAAGCAGTAAACTATGTAGGGTACATACCATCAACTTGAGTTAATCTGTGTGTATATTCAGGACGATTCATATATAATGCTTATACTGAATATGTATAAACATTCATTTGGTCGACATGATCACTTGATAAAATTCGCATGCTGTGACAGATTATTTGATAAATGTCACTAATGTTGTAATTAGTGAACTGCTATTTTATTATTTAATTAAAAGTTCTGAAGTAGTGCTGATTAAACTGCTGCAAATAAATATTTTAAATAAATATATTTTGAATATATTTTTTTAAAATAAAACCAATTGAATAATCAATAATAATTATTCAATTAACACCCTAAAAACAATCAAATAAAAAATTATCAAAATTAATAAAAAATAATTCGTAGTTGCAGCTTTAAGTAAAGAATAATATACTACCACATACATGTGAACACAACACTTCACCACTCTGTTCCGGAGTGAAATCAGAGCTAATCTTACAGTCACCCTCTGCTGAAAAATGTGTTCGCTGTATGGAAATTTCACCTTTTTTGTCTTTAAATCAGAAAAGGGAAACATCACAGAAGTTCTGCCTTCCAGCTGAGAAAATGCCGTCATCATCCTCATATTTGGTATTGAGGTAATCCAAAAATAACAACGTAATCAGTACCTTACTGTAATTTTGTGGTAATTAGATTAGGTTACTGACTACATTTTTTTTTTAGCAAGGAATTAGTATCTGTATTGGAATACATTTTTAAAGTAACCCTCCCAACTCAGCTGAAGTCACATATCAAGAAAGAATGAGAAGGAATTTCACTTTCAAAACTTCAACAATTAGTGTCCCTACCGACCCATGACCTCAACTGACAACCAACAGGAACCAAACCTTTTTTTTTAGGCTGTATCAGCAGGTACTCCAGAGCCTGATCCAGGCAGCGGGAACTCTAACCGCAACTCCGGCGACAGCCACTGGAGTCCTACCCCACGTCACACTCACCAAGATGGGTCCTCAAGATGACCCCGAAATGTTCATGAAGGTCTTTGAGGCTGCTGTAGAAGCGTTTGATATATTTAGAAAATTTTATATTTCTGCTGAATCACTCATGATGTACAGTTGGCTGACGATATAAATGGTCATATTGTGATATGACAATTTATCAATATATCACCCAGAACTACTCCAGGCAGTCATTACCACAGCAATCACACATTGTGAGTCCATCAGGAGAGGCTCAGAGTTGTGGAAAGCTGGTGTTCTTAGTGAAACCACACAGTTCAACCTTCAGGTTTGTGTTATGAGCAGCTTTTCTTTTAAGGTAGGCCTTGTGAGCATACCCCTCATGTTGGACACCCGATCTGGTTTGTATGGTACACTGTTGTGGGTTGCACACATGATTCACAACTGTCAGGGGTGGCCTTTCTAAACTGGTTGCAAATACTGAACAGCTTCTGTGTGTAGTGTTTAATATTTAATATATTTCTCCATCCCTGACCAACCAACAGCCTTGCTATGCTGTAGAAGTGTTTCAAAATAGTGGTGAGAAATCCTTAAAATTAGCTGGTGAAGTTTTCCTTTTTTGGGCACAACTCCTTATGGCTGGTGTGGTGGAGTTTACGCTTATTCATTTCTGTGCAGCTGAAAAGGTGTAGTCAGTCCTGTATCCCATTTCTGCATGAATCTTGCTCAAATTACTGGGCAAACCCTGTATGCTGGCACATCTGTGACCGTCTTTGCTCCACGGATCTGAACAGTAGTCTCTAGTTTGAATAACATAGCACCTACATGGGTACATGTCTGTACTACCCCTGCCATGCAGGACCAGTGGGCACACTGAGTCTTCCCATTACAGCTCACAATCACCCAGGACGTAAGTTAAGTTGCTGAGAGTGCAACCTAAGTACATACATAGCAATAGAAAATGAAAAGACTAATCACTGAATAAAAATGTATTCTCATTAAATACTTTTTACTCACACCACAGACAAAATAGCTAAAAAAATATCTGGAAATGTCTAGGGAGCGTCAGGGTCTCGAGTCCACTCTCCTTTTAGGTATTTCATGGGGATCCATATTTCCAATAAAGGTGATTTTTTTACAATATTGTTTCCTTGTGTCGGGCAAAAGTATGTCTCTTTACAATCCATGTTCTTTTAAGGTACTTTTGAGCATGCTAAAATATTAGAAGTACAAGAAATATAAGTGGTTTTGAATCAGTTGGTTTGTTTTGATCCATGGCATTTCAATAAGACAGCTATGCACTGCACAGTGATGTCGGTCACCACACTCTTGATGTCAGTTGCCAAGCTTAATTGTCACAGATTAACCAGGCCTTTTCTGAGACTGAGAGCTATGCTGCAAGAAATGAGAGCAGCACCTTCCTTAGTAGGATAGATACCATCCCACCCTAACAGGCCAGCCTTGCCCTTAAAAGTACTCCACATATTTATAAATTCCACATAGTTTTCAGCACACCACCTGGATATCCAGCAGTTCAGCGACCATAACCTGCTGTAAGCTACTTTGCCACACCACATTTGGAAGGGGCGAGAGCATATTACTGCATTGGACATCACCTTCACTAATTTAAATACCTCTACAAAGTTTCTCTTAGTAGCCTTTGACTGACGAAGGCACATAACGTTAGCTCCTACATGAATAACTATCTTTGAAAACCTGTGCTTGCCTACGACCCTAAGATTATCTGCTATGTCTGGCATCCTGGCTCCCAGTATAAACCTAACTAAAGCTGCTGGTGCCCCTAAAGGCCTAGCTAAATTCACATTGCCTTTACATATGCCTTAACGTTTCCTATAACCAAAGCTTTTTCAGCTTTCTCAGCAGGTGCTTCACTGAGGAGAGGTAAACATACTATGATGTTGCGAAGTCATAACCCATTCGCCCCACTGCGAGTGCTCTAATGCCGGACTTGGGGGATTGCTAACTGTGCCTTAGGCATTCAAACTTTCCCCTACAGACACTACACTGCTTTCATTCTCACTAATCCTCTAACTAAAATACACTTGTCACAAATAAATCTTCTATTAACAATGGAGGGAGAATGACTAAACATTATGAACTCCACACTGACGAAGCTGAATGTTTCCCATGATGAATGTTTAACATACCTTAGTTGAAGATTTGTTAATATTATTTTAGGCAGATCACACATGGATGGCCTCCTCATGCCTTTAGATAGGGAAAAAAATGTGTTCCCCCGAAAAAACAGAAAAAGTGACAGAAGGAAAAAGTGAAAAGCACAAAAATAAAATGATGGTCCAATTTGATGAAAAACAGAAACAAGATATAGTTTAAACACAGATACTGGAAAAAAAAAAAACTCCCAGCAAAGGATTCAAAAGCAGATACTACATCACAGGAAATATCACAGGTAGCTGAAGTGTTTTTCCCCAATGAATACATCAATGAAGAGTCTGTATAATGTAGCAAGATATGTAGAAGTAGGTTAAAAACTAGCTAGAACTAGCTTGGGTCACAGTTGGAAAAAACAAGGCTTTATTAACCCAAAACTAGAGTAAGCAGCAGAAAAAATCTGGAAAACAAGAGGAAAACACAGGGAGCAAAGCAAATACATTGAGCAGAGTTCCAGAGCAAAGTCCATAAATACAGCACACAATCACAGAACTGGAACTCAAACAATGGTTGAGAGCAGCGCATGTTTATGACAGGTGTCTGACGAACCAAGGCCACAGGTGTGCACAAGAGCGTGTCTGCATGTTTGCATATGCTGTCATATTCTTTTGTCTCTGAAAATCATTTTCATATCATAATATATATTGTGATAAATGTTATGATGAAAATGACATGAATATTAACTTTATGATGTCTTAACTTCTCACTTAGGAATAAAATGGAACCTTTAAGCTTGACAGAGACACTGATTTAATTTATATTGTGATAAATCGATATCGATTGACATGAAAAAAATTATCGTGATAAGATTTTTTTCCATATCGCCCAGCTCTAGCCTGGAAATTAAGGGTTCTTTCAAATATAGAACATGCAGTATCCAGCAGGCCTTAGATGCAAAGGACAAAGACTTTTGCCTCCAGTTGTCCAGTGATGGTGTTGCCACCATTATAGCTGAGGGGGACGTGTGTCCCCCACTTTTCATAATTATTCATCTGGACCCCCCCACATTTAACAGAAAATATTAGTTCACCCAGTGTTGTTTCTATTGCTTCGTGAAAGAATCCATTCCACTTGATGGATATGAGAATACAAACACCACTGAAATTCCACTCCGGGTTTTCCGGGTTCCCTACAACAGTTCACCACACGCAGGTGAAGTGACTCGTCAGTACAGCCACAGACATTAAAGCTGCTTGGTACTGGAAGAGGTAACGTCAGCCCCATTGCCTTCTCACAATGTCCAACTTTTGCTAAAACCTTATTCTTTTGTTATATGCCCTCAAAATTAACCCTAGGCCACGTTAAATTAATGTTCAACTAAACAATGGAATATTAGGAGCAGCCTAAGCTTTGCCTTATTTACTTTAAGTAACAGTAGGGTATTCTTTGTTGATGATCAATTGTTTGCAATATTTGCTCCTCAGACACAATGGACATACAGAAGTTTTTTTACAAAGAAGTGGAAAGTAGAGAGAATAATCCAGAGAACAGAAACAGGTCGAGCGATCAGCAAACAGGATATCAAAGATAAGGCAAACCACGAATCCAAAACACAGAAAACAGAGTCCAAATACCAGAAATACAAACACGGAAAACTAAAGTCTTGGCAATAGCACGCGGGGCTAAACTAATGCTCCACACCGACGAAGCGCAACCGAGAGTCCTTTAAACATTTACTAATTGTTCGTGGATTGGATGCAGATGCATCCAATTACAGGTCACATGATGATACCATATGATAAGTATGATAGCATGTGCTCACGGGAGCTATAGTCCTCCGTTTCTCGCACCAAAATGCGGAAGTACACGCTTCTGCGCTGTGCGCAACAGAGACATCAGAAGCACTACGCGAGTGGCCAAGTCCATTGGGCGCACTCGTGTGTGCGATGAGGAGCAGGTCCTGACAGTAATTAAGTCTAACCAATCTGACCTTGCTGTTAGGACCCTAAAGGACTTGGCAATGGTATATGTTTTTCCAGACAAGGAATTCTGGAAACCATGTCTACAGAAAGCACAAGAGTTCTTTGAGAAAGTGAATCTTCCAGAGCTTGTAGACAGATGATAATCAGAACATACACCAGTCACTTGAATTACAGCTGGATGCTGTAACAACTTAACAGAAGTAACTATTGTCAGCAGCTATTTAGACAATCGGTTAATGTTCTGAAAAGGATGCTTTTACTCTGAGTAAACATTGTTGCACTACAATAAGCTTTTTCATTTCAAATTTACTGTTTTTATACTGTTGAGATTCATTCTTTATTAATGCTGCAACAGCACTTGCATGTAGCCATTACTGTTGGCACTGCAAGCAACCTTTTGATGCACTGTTTTAAGATGTTTACTTTGCTCTCAATAAATTTTTTACTTGAAAGATTCAGTTTTTTAGAGTACTACATTCACTAAAACAAGCACCCAAAAGATTTGCACATTGTACTTTACCATGACATTTTTATTAATCCAAAGTTTCTATACAGTCATATTGTGTCAACCATTTATTTTATTTATTTGACATCTACTTTTAGTGAATGCAGGAATTTTAACCTCTGCGCACATCATTCTCACCTTACATCACCAGGTAACAATTTGCTAAGAAGGCCACAGTTCTCTTATGTGCCTGTCAGAGGCATCCCCCCCACCCCTGGGAAATAAATGATGTTGAACCTTGTGGTGTAATACTAATAAAGGTGGGTGTACTGTTGTAGTGGGAAAAGGCTTGTGTACATGCTTTTAAATTTGATGGACTTTCTGTTCATACTTCAAAACAGTCAACAATAATAGCAACTCATTGTCTAAAAGCTTCCAAAAATTGATGTGGCATTGTGGCTTGTAAATGTGGCTTGTCTTTCAGGCCAGTACCCCAAGGGGTTAAGGCATGCATATAACACATCTATTTTGTAAGCAAAGGCAGAAAAAAAGAGTTTTATGTGACGCATTAAAAAGGTGAGAAAGATGCTGCACTGGAAGATCAATTCTTGTATGAGTGCCAATAAAACCATTTGAAACTGCTACAACTTCTTTGCAACCAGAAGGAAAGGCTTAACATTGTTAACCAATGACAGCAGAATAGCAAAACATGGGACTCCTGTGTAATACCAGACCTATCTGAGTTATGCATCAAAAAGTCTTCATCAATCTTTCTCTTGTTCAGCTCATACCTAATCTCCCCGTTCTCCTGCTGTGCTCACAGAACTGACATTCTTTTCTTTTACTCTCAGTGGCCAGGTCATGTGCCATTTCTGCCTCTGCCTGGTCTCCATATTCCACATCTTCAGCATCTTCCACCTCTGCCTGATCTTGCTCATCTCCTACCATTTTCATCTCTGCCTGGTCTTTACCTTCATGCTGCTTTGGCCTCTGTATCTACACAATCTTCAGCTACTGTTTCTGCCAGTGTTTGGGATTCATAGTTGTCTCCTGCCACTGGCACTCTTATGAATAGTCTTTTTAAGCTGCAAGCATACTGGACTGACTTTATAACATGCAATTCAGAGTAACCCAGGTGTAGTGCTGGAGCCCAGTCAGACTGTGACTCATCCATTTCATATGCTGGTTTACCTTCAAGGAGACAAATATATATCAACACTGAAAAAAAATATTCTCAACCAACAGGAAAGTGAATGTATTAAGCTTCTTCTCTATCTGTCCATCCATCTATCCATCCACAGACCCCTCCAAAAGTATTAGAATAGCAAGGCCAATTAAACAGTTTTTGATGTGCACTGAACCCATTTGTGTATAGAATCAAAAGATGAATATGAGAAGAGAGATCAGCGTTTCAGCTTTTATTCCACGGTACTTACATGTAGTATTTCCCAGGTATTCACCTTAAGAGCAAGAGTATTGGAACAGAATGTTTTCTAACCTTCTTAGGTATAAATGAGTCTTCACTGGTGAAAGCTTAAGCTGAGAGTATATATTCAGAGCTACTTAATGATTAAACAGTCCATCTTATTTGACACCTGGGTAACAAGAAACACCTGTCACTTTTAATGTTCCAATACTTTATCTCTCTTGAAAAGCTGGGTGGTTTGATACAAAATGTGTCATGTTCTATGTTACTTAACATGTCTACATCAGGGAATAGAAACTGAAACTCTCCTGATCTCTCTGCCTCTCCTGATCTCTCTCCTCATATTCATCTTTTTATCTCACACACAAATGTCTTCAGTGCACAGCAAAAACAATTTATTTGGCCTTGCTGTTCCAATATTTTTTGAGGGGACTTTGGATAATGCAGAAATTTTCTTGGCTAGCTGTTGGGAGAATTTTGACTTCTGGCTTCAGTTTTCAATTGCAGTTAGATTTCGGCAACTAAATTACCTGTTTAGGTTTAGGTAAGGATTGTGTTTTGGGTTTCAGACGCTTTCACAATGTCAACTACATGAAAAAGGCAGAAAACTCTGAATGCAAAATTCTCCCGGGAGCAGAACAAAATCGGACTTTGTGCAAATACATGACCAATTTCTAAGCAAATTTAGACACTCATCAGAAAGAAAATGTCTGGACCACAATTTCAAATACCTTGGGATGCTGGTAAAGTTTATGTCTATACATCTTATAGTTGATATTCAAGCCATCCATCTCCTCTTTTTCTTCAGACACATAACTTCCTTGATTCTGCCTCCATGCAGGAAAACAATAAAAATATAGTCCATTGTCTAATTTTTTTCCTTGTCTGTCATGTGAATGGACCTTACACTAACAACACAACAAGTTCTTCCCATGACTGAAAAAAAGTATTTCAAAAGCATGTTAGTTACCCTTTGTTTACTGCTAACAAGAGGTGGCACAAAATGGCAATTCAATACTAATTCAAGCTATTCCTACCAGATACACCCGTCTCATCTAACTGGCAGAGGAGAAGGTGTTGCAGTTAGTTATAATGATAATGTAGTTGTCTTACATAAACTTGGACATAAATTCATTGTGTCTGAGGTTCTTCATACTAACAGAACATATGTAGCCACAAAACATAAGCCTATCTAGTTGAATTCTGCTAATTATTATTTACAGATCACCAGGGCCATATTCTGAATTCCTTTGTGAATTTACAGATTTCATCTCAAACCTGGTCATCGCTTTAGACAAAGCATTAATTGTTGGAGACTTTAATATTCACTTTGATAACCCAGAAGATTCTCTGAGAACAGCGTTCAATCCCACTCTAGATTCACTAGGGGTTAATCAGAACATAATAGAAGCCACTCATGATGGTGGTCACGCCCTTGATCTAATACTAACCTTCAGATTAAGTACAGAAAATATGGCCAAACTTTCACACTTATCTCAAATCATTATAACTAAGACACATTTTTAATGAAAGGAGATAATGTATGCATCCTGCCACACTATCATGACAAATTAAAATTCATGTCATCTATAGCTGAGTTTTATCAAAAATCTCCCAGAATTATCAGCTTTGATTGGATCCATCAAACACCATCAGACCCCACAGAACTTGCTCAGGCAACTAAATGCTCAGACATTTTGCTATAGATAGATATAATAGATAATGTAGCCCCACTTAAAAGAAAAATTATTAGAGAGTAAAAATTAGCACCCTGGAAATATGATGACACATGCACCCTAAAATAGATCAGTCAGAAATTAGAACGTTAATGGCATCAAACTAAATTGATAGTATTCCAATTAGCATGGAAGGAGAGCCTCCTGTGCTATAGGAAAGCTCTTAGTGCTGCTCGATCAACCTATTTCTCCACCCTAATAGAAAAGAAAAAAATAATCCTAGATTCTTATTTAATACTGTAGCAAAATTAACAAGAATAAGACCGACACAGAAACATTCATACCATCATAATGTGGCAGCATTGACATCATGAATTTTCTCAATGTCAAAATTGAAAATATCAGGCAAAAAAAATCAGACAATTAATTTAAAGCCAGACAATTTGATAATTAACCCTGCAGACAGCACCAAAACTACATCAGATCGGCCATTAGAATGTTTTACTCCTCTTTGAGAGACTGAACTAAATCAAAATCATCAACCTGTATACTAGATCCCTTACCTATATGTTTCCTCAAACAGATAACACCAGAAGTAATTGAACATACTCTAAAAAATAATTAATTCTTTCATAGCACTGGGTAAGTACCTGAATTCTTGTTGTGATGAGTGGCTCTTTAGCCCCAACTGGAGGAAAAAACACAGCACAAGAAGACAAAAGGTCAAGATGCAAAGGACAAATCGTCAGAGTCTGGGAAGAAGCTCAGTGAGAAGCCAATGAAGGGGTGTCACACAGAGATAATGTGCTACTCTTGGTGAAAGAAATCGAGAGAATGCCAGACATTCATTTTTAGACATTGCTAAACAAGTTAGTTTTCAGATTTTCAGATTTTCAACATGGGTTTGTGGTTTGACAAGTCACTATCTGTAAAGTCTAATTGGATGTTAGGTAAGTTGTGTGACCCAAGTTGGCTTGTGACGTATTGTAATCACGTAATTAAATAAGACATTTTCAATTTAATGCTTTTGTTACCTCTAGTTTAGATTTCTGTTCCTTACTGTCTAGATGTTCCAGTAGGTCCATAAACAAGTTCCAGTTAGTGCAGAATGCAGCAGCAAGAGTCCTTATTGGACCAAGATTTGATTGCATCACACCTATCCTATCTACACTGCATTGGCTCCCAATCAAATTTCACATTGAATATAAAATACTACTATTGACCATTAAAGCATTGAATGGTCTCGTCACAGTACCTGAGCGAAATTCTGGTCTTTTATAATCCTCAATGCCTACTTGGATCAAAAGCTGAGGGCTATTTGTTGGTACCTCGAATAGAAAAGGCTACAGCAGGGGGCAGCACTTTCTCTTATAAAGCCTGTTAGTTAGAACAGCCTTCCAATTAGTGTTCAGGACTCAGTCTCAGCTTTTAGGCTAAAAACATTGTTAGGTAAAATTCTTAGTCTACATTTTTATACCAGTATTTTTCTAGCCACTAACTTTAATTCTGTTTTAATTGTGTCATGTTTCCCAAGTTATCAATTGACATGAACCCAGCACACCCCACCAGTTTTCGGAGATCATTTGTCTGTCCGATTGTCTTCTGTGTCTTCACTTTCACACCTTCACACACATCCCCATCCTGACATATACACATTAACATGCACACAGACCCACACACACACACACACAAATACTAACATATACACTCTAATATAACATACACATGTCCTGGCACAAACATTAACCTGACCTTATCATTAAAGTATGTTATTTGTAATTGCACTATGCAGTGCGGCCCAAATGAGGATGGGTTCCCTTTTGAGTCTGGTTCCTCTCAAGGTTTCTTCCTTTTGTTATATCAGGAAGTTTTTCCTTGCCACCATTGCCATAGCCACAGGTCCTGCTAACGTTAGCAATAAAACGCTACGACCCGGAATAAGTAACAAAAATATTCACTAGCAATAAAATGCTCCCATAGCACGAAACCCACCATGATATCCATGAAGTTATGACCTAGAGTTTTACAGCTTAAATAAGTAAATATAATTTCACATATCTATTTAAAATAAGCTAAGTCTACTGGCTACTCGATGCAGTGATAGATGATTACATAATTTTGTTCACTCTCGTATTGTACGCTGCGGGTACTTGAAGGCCACTGTACCTTGTAATGCGCACCTAGAAAGGGAGATGTGAGGGATAGGGGCATTCGGTTGGCTGCAAATCTGCAACCTTGCCGCTAGAAAGCAGAACTCATACTCATATCATACATAGTGTAGCTTTAATGTGCACCAATGATGACAATCCACCATGTTTGGATGTCAGTGATGATCATGTTGATGTAAGAAATGTCAAAATAAAAAAGCTGTAAAAAAAAGTAATATTAGCATCTTCCTGTTTATTATCACTGACTACACAACTTTGTAGCGGTTCCTAGCTAGCATCAGTATAATCACTCACTAAACTAATCAGATTCATGTAAATACTGTAACATGGCATGCATCGGGAAAGTTAAATCCATGGCATGTTTAGTTGTTTTCTCTGTGCCCTTGGTGTGTGTGCGTGCGTGTGTATGTGCGTATGAGAGTGCTGGGGAGAGGGAGGGGGACAATTAGGGAAATCCTTCTGAGTTATCTTCTTAAATCACAAAATTCTCAGCTAATTTCTTATTATTTATGTGGTTTAGTAGAGTTTGATAAATAATTCAGAATTTATTTATACAAATATATGATAAATACTACTTAGTCCCATAAAGAAGATGTAGAGTATAATAAATATGTCAGCAGTATTGTTCAGAACTGAAGTCCAAACTGGACCTAGCTATGGAAAGGAGGTTTAGGGTGTATGTAAAACCATGTATGTTAATATTTGTAGATGTTACCAGTAAATAATTTATATCAAATTTAATTTACAATTCATGCCCTTTCAAAAAAAACCTTGTAATTATAATTTTTCTTTAGTTTTCTAACTATAACCATTTATTTACAAGATGGAAAACAGAAAGGAATTTCTTTGTTATTGTTAGTGAAATGGTGCAGTGTTCTAGAATTATCCTGGGGTATTGATGGTTAAATTACAGGACTATTGCAGAACAGATATTTTTCCTTATCTAAACATTTGTCCTCCTTTTCTCCACCTTTATGGAATCAGAAAAGGGACCCAAAAAGAACCCGGAATCGATAAGAATAACCAGAATTGATAAAATCCAACATCACCTGGGACTTTTCAGGTACAGGATGTGGCTGATCAAGACCTAATCCATTAAGAAGCCTGTGCAGGAATGATCTCAGTATGGGAGGGATTGAATCAGCTTCAAAGAAGGTTAAGAAAGAACGTGTAAAAGTCTGCTTCATGGGAATATACTCCTGCTAGAGGATTTATGATGGTGGAGATATCAGTAGATTTCTTGTTTTACATGTCAATAATAGCTTTGCTCAGGTCATCATCAAAAACAAGAGTCGCAATTCATTCTTACTGATTTGATATCTGGAATCTGGCATTGAATATTCTTCCAAAGGTGTTGTGATGTATTTGATGTCTGGAAAACCCAGACCAGCAATGTTCTTATCATGGAGGGCTGTCAAATCAGCCATTGCCAGTGATTCTCCTGAGCCACGATAACCTTCTATGAATTCCAGCAACTTATTGAGGTCATGTGCTCTGATGACCTGAGTTGCATTACTTTGCCATGTCACATCCATCAGTTTCTGCTTTTCTATATAGCCTAGTCAGACATGTGTGATGATAAACAGCATCCATAGTGGCCATGTCACCAGTAGCTAGTTGAGCCAATAGATGCTTGTCACCTACCACCTTAGCACATTCTTTCACATTCCAGTGTAAGCCAAGGTTGAGAGACCTCATCAGTTTCTTTTTATTGCACCACAGAAGAGACATGGTGTGTTGACTGGTTCACATGATGATTTAAAGCCTGTGTGGTGGACCTTGCACCACTGTTCAAGCATTGTGTTTTTACTGGGCTCACGGTCTATTTATTCTATTTTTTCTTGCTCTCTCAACTTTTTGACTGTTTTCTTTGACTGACATTCATGCAGCTTTTCTGCACACTACTGGGTTCAACATTATAAGCTGCACTACATCTTCAGCACCACCACCAAGTCATTCAATACTATAACATTTACTATAATATCAGGCAAATCACCTACTGTAAATCCTTCAGCTCCTGGATGTTATCTGTAACTTGTTAGTAACACGCATAATGTTTTTTTCAGGACTGTTTCTCAGTTTTACAGATGATGAAGGATCTAAAACTCATTGTATTTCATTGTGTTTCTGTAACTGACATGAAGCCATGATGGCAGATGTGCTTTTGGAGTTGCTCATATGAGAAGGAAAAAAGTACTAATCTGAAATGTGAAATAAACTTGCTTGAACATCATGAGATAGATTATTTAGATGATAAATAATAATAATTTACTAAAGCAAAAAAAAAATCTAAATTATAATTTTTAAAGGAAGGGATATAACAAAGTCACCCTGATGACACTTATTTTAATGAAATTTGCACAATTAACCACAATTTTCATGGTAAGGAGAAAACTATTGCTAAGGGTTTTTTTTTTTTTATCCTTGAAACCTATATTATTTGATTCCTTAACCACAAAAATGTAAACTTTGACACCAATTTTGTCATTATAGCTAACAGAAGCAAAGATATGGGATCTGGTGTACGTATTGTCACAATTGGTACTGGTATAATGACACAAAGCACAAGTCAACAAAAGTGGCTTCAGAAGAAGAAGATCAAAGTTTTAGAAATCCCAGTCAGAGCCCTGATCTAAATCCTATGGAAAACCTATGAAAGGACTTGAAGATGGCTTTGCACAGGATATTCCATCACAATTTAATAGATCCGGAGCATTTATGCAAGGAAGAGTGGAATAAAAATGCCAAATGTAGATGTTCTAAGTTAATAGACTCTTAACACCCCCCCAAACCCCCCAAAACAAACTAACAACAACAAAAAAAGAAGAAAACACTCCAAGTGCTTTATTACAAACAGAAGGTGTTTTAACAAAGTTCTTAGCTTGTTAAGTATTAGTTAAAGTGTGTACACTCATACAACCATGTTATTGTAAACTTTCTTCCTGAATCTATGTGTTTTTCACTTAAATTTTGTTTGCTTCTATATCACATTAGGGGTGTGGAGATATATATATACACACACACACACACGTTACTTTATATAGTATTTAATATCATTACAGTGGAGATTTTTAAAATTATTTCTTTAAAAATAACTCCCGAATCCTAAATCTTGCACTCAGAAGTTAGAAAGCGAGTCATCTTTTTTCTAAGTGAAATTAAAATCTGTAACATTAATTCTGACCATCGTGTTAAAGCAAATGGAAAAGCTGAGTCACATCATGCATTTAACAATACACAGACTTTGAATTTAAACTGATATGAAACATTAAAATTGTGTTATTTATGTTGTTATTAGGGGCGTGTTTCTTTTCTTTTTTTAAAGAGAATCTACAAATACGTTCAGGACTTACATTTTAGCGGCTGCAATGTCCAACTTCCACTCAGTTCTTTACGATTATCTAAATGTAACTGTCACCTTATCCAACGTAATATCACGGGCTCTGGGAAATAGTTTCCGTCCGTTTCGTAAAGACAGAACATGTTTAAGGTTGATTGGAATACTCAGTGTTTTCACTTACCTGGTGAAATTGTAGCTCGTTTTCTCGGATAGCGGTCGGCTTCTCAATGTGGTGTAGCAGGTGGCTGCTTTTGCTGCCCATTTACTCGTAGCTGGAGGCACCGGTGCGCATTTTACTCAAGCGCAAGTGTATGGAAATCCCTCTTTAGGCGCGGACTAAGCTTTTCCACCTGTCTCTCAGATAGACATAAAAGGTATTAGACCCAGCGTGACTATTTTTGCGTTGAGTACAGATTTCATTATACATATAAATACAGTTAAAAACTAAATTTAGTTAATAAAATATTTGTTTTTAGTTCTCAACATTTAGCCACCAGCTCTGAGGCTAACTCCACTCACAGCATTATTTTGTAAAATGCTAAAAAAAAAAAAAAAAAAAAAAAAAAGTGGTGACAGGATTGGTGACATCCCCAGGCGAGAGAAAAATGAAGATCGCCCTCTGCAATTGATGCTGTGTTATTGGTATCTGTAGAACTGGTGTGAGGGTGTGGAGGAAGCACACGGAATATTAGCTGAGCTCCTGGCTCGCGTTTATTTGCACTCGCGTTTGTGTGTGTGGACATTAGGTCTGACCTTGGTCTAACTTTGATATGACAGCCTAATTGATAATTTGTGGTTTTCCATGGCCCAACCAAATATTATTTAAGGAAATAGTTCAATAAATTCTAGGGTGACCAGACGTCCTCTTTTCCCCGGACATGTCCTCTTTTTGAGATCCAGGCCTAGGGTCCACAATGTTCTTTTGGGCCAATAAATAAACTCATCGATCAGATCATCCTGACTGTGTCCACACATTTGTATAATTCCCCCCCGCTAAGGTGTCCTCTTTTTTGAAAACCAAAATATGGTCACCCTATAAATACCGAATTAATTTTTAATGGGTTAGTTGACTTACTAAATAGATAGGTAAACTAATGCATTTATTAATTTGGTGTATACATAATTTAACAGTTCTATATCAATAAACATAGGCCTATAGATAGATTTTACCTTAGGTTGTGTTTTCGCTACAGACATCTCCCTCTGTGGCAAAAACTGTAAACATAAGCAGCCCTGGAGATCTTCATCACTTACGCATGAACAATTTGTCTGTTTCTCTGTGTGGGGGGTGGGCAGTTGTGTGTGTGTGTCCACCGATAAGCACAAACATTGATAATTACCATGCAGAGGCAAGCTGAACAGGTCCATGTCACTGTGCTTGGTAACGCAGTGCTTAACTCTGATAACATTCTGGTCCTCTGTCATGTTTGCACACATGTCATCTGCTCAGTGTATTTTCACTAGCAACCTAAATGGCTTTAATAGTTTGTGATCAGCTGTTTTCCAATACATTATGGTCCCTCTTTGGACATACAAAGTGCACACAATTAAATTTACATAAAAGTAGCTGTTAGGTCACTGGTAACATGTAATCCCGTACAACCTGTAGCATGGTCATATAGTTGGTGACTAAACAGGCAACTTCACTGCTCTTGGTCTAGTGTGGCTGAGGCCAGTGAAAATGGTGGCGGCACACCCAGCCGGACTAAAAACCAGACCTGTCAAAAGGCACATGAACTCAGAAATGGGGACTTGAAAAAAAACAGGTAGAAAGCAATGGCAAACTACTGCCTTCATCCTATGCCAAGAAAACCATAGTCATGAGCAACTCTATGGAAAACCACAAAAACATGAAAGGGGTTCCCATTGCTCATGGAGGGAAGTCCTTGTCTAGTTAAGATCATATACAACAAGTGACTCCTGATTGTCATCCTGCTTCCGTCTGCTGTCAGGTTTGCAGGTAGGCAAAGAATGTAAGTGCAGGGAAATATTTATTAAACAGCAGGCAGATAAAATCCAAACACAAGGCAAAGGCAAGGACGATAAGCAGGCTATGGTCTTAACACTTAGTAGACAAGACTAACAAGAGCTATGGCTATAGCGAGGACAATGAAACAAGAAATGCAGTGACAGATCTAGGATTTTTCTAAGACAGAATCCTTAAAGGGGCCACATTTTAAACAGAGGGGCCAAGTGTATGTCCAACATCCATGCACACAATCCCTTTTATAAGTATTTAGTCTATTTATACTGCAAGTTGCAAGTTACCAACTTCAAATGACACATATGAGCATTTTAAAAACATGGGTATTTTACATCATATTAGAACAAATGTTTTTTTTATCAAATGTTTTACATTGGACAAGTTTATCTGTTTTTAACTTTTTGAAACCACTAATACTGTCAGTTTGAAATGAATATATCTCACACACACAGCAGCAACAGCAGCAAGAGAGTAACTGCAGAGGAAATGGATTGGTATTTTATATCGTATTTACACAAATGTGATTTTTTCTTAATTCAGTTCAATTCAATATATTTGTATAGCACTTTTTCACAGCTGATTCACTGAGGGAGATTTGAGTGCAAGACTGTTCATGGTAATTTGAGTGCTATGCCATTGTAGCAGAACCACTCATTTCAACAGCAGTCCAATGCCATCTTCACAGTTTTAGGTGTATGTTGAGGCAGGTCATATGGTACCATCCTCAAAAGGGGCAAGTGGGTTTCAATTGATGACTTCAACCAGAAATAGGACATCAGGGTGGATCAGGCAGGTATAGAAAGAAAAGAGTCAGGATCACTGGAATCTCAGGAGTAACATGTGCAGTTTGAGAAACAGAGAAAGCGAGAGAGAGAGAGATAGAAGAGAAAAGAGAAAAGTAGAATGTAAGGCAAGCTCATTGTCACATATTGGTTAATTAACAGAGTATATCGTGTGCACAGTGCAAGCAGGAACTCCGGCAAGGCTAGCTATGACAGCATAACTAAAAGGAAGACCCAGAAATTAACACAGACTTGTGGGCCCCTGGGACATAAAGCGGGCAGCCACTCCATTGTCAACAAACTGAGTGAACGCGTGAGAGTGGGGGGCCAGCATCCAAACATCCCTGTTTATCATAACATTCTATGCCTGAGAACAAACGTAATCAAATTTTTTTGATTAAGTGAGGGTGTACTCACACTAGCAATCCAAACTGCTCCCGGGAGTGTCTGACTCCTAAAGACCAGTTCGAGTGACCACTGTGATCGCTCTGTGACGGATCGGTTGGGCTCATGTATAGTGTGATTGCTAATCGCGCCCAGGCTCCAAATTCAAGCGCTATCCCATGCACTTCAAATCATTGGAGAATATTAGGGTTAATAACGGGTCTGGCTCTCACCTTACTGATGAATGTGGATTGTAGTTGCCGAGTAAAGCAAATTCCTCCTGCAATGTCAACTGCTTCTGTAAAAATCTTCTTATGCATGAAACATGATTTACTGAAAATAAATAAATAAATCTGTACTGCATGTGAGAGGACCATGTGTCACCTTGCTCAAAATAATCAACAATGGTAAAACTATGGAGTGAGATTAGTGACTTTTATATGAGAATGCAGATACAAGGTTAAACTGAGCAAAAACAATGACAACGAGAGCACACAAAAACACTGCATCTTTGAGACGCAGCACACCAGAGATAAGTCCGTTCACGCTTCTCAGTTTACTTTTAAAAATTACAGTTAATGTTACTTATGTTTTGTCACCATTCCCCTATACTGTAACAAACAGCAAACTTTTTCAGAAGCGAGCAGTATACTGTGAATGGAACACAGGCCTGCGAGAAGTGCGCACACTTATCTCAGGTGTGCTCGGTTTTATTAATAGTGGACAATACTGGTTGTGCATTACTGCAATCAGCTGTTTGGGTGTGGAATTGCATTCATCTATAATGTAATCATCATTCTAAGCAACTGGTGACACTAGTGATGGGACAAAGGCACTTAAGGGGGCCAATCAGATCCGCCCATGAAAAAATAAGAGGCTAGGAATTAACTTAAGCTAATGCTTCGCACAAAAAAAAACCCCCAAAAAACAAAAAACAGTCCTTAAATAACATGCACAGTAATTAACTAAACACAAAACAGATGAAACCAATAAATACTCAGAAGACTGTGAGGTGCAGAGGCTGCTGGGAACTGTAGTTCAGGTGCTAAAGGTAGTGAAGGTCCCACACTGACATGATATCTGCATCCAGAAGAATATCGTCCAAGTGGCCACCTGGAATGTTATAATGCTCCATGAGACTGGGAAGATGGAAAATATGAAACAGGAAATTAAGAGATTAAACATCAGTATTCTTGGCTTATGTGAAATTCATTGGAAGGATTTAGGAGAGCTACTGTAACCGCAACAGATGGGCACTTTTTTTATTCTGGAGGTGACTGTCACAAATGAGGAATTGGGGTCATCTTGGACCAATAAATGGCAGGGTGTTTTGATGGGTTCTGGGCAGTTTTAGACAGAGTTCTCATGGTCAAAATTTGAATTCAAGTACATGCCCCAATAGAAGAAAGTGAAGAAGATGGTTTGAAAGTCTTCTACTTAGCAAAGCCACGAAGAGCTGAAAATCTCATGAAGTGGTCATTTTTATATCAATTAAAAACATTTAATTATAAATATTAAATATTTATTCAAGCAACATCCACGGAGAAGGTACATCTGGAAGAGTCCTGGCAATAATATCTGAAATCAGATTACATTACAATTGATAGAAGATTCCGAAATGCAGTTCAGCAATCAAAAAGATACCCTGGTGCTGACTGTGGTAGTGGTCACAAGACAGTTATTTGCAACATCAAGATAAAGTTGAAGAAAGTGAAGAAAGTAAAACTCCCAAGACAGTCAGACTACGCCAGTTTAACATATGAGAAGATCAAAACAAAATACAATGTTGAGTACAACTGTTTTGTATATCTGGACGTAGAAGAAGATAAGAGCAAATGGGAAGTTTCCAAAGAAGCAACAATAGAACCTGCACAGGAAATCATTCCACATTAGAAAAGACAGAAGTCAGAGAAATGGATGATGAATGCCATTATTTCTTCAATGGAAGAACAGAGGAAGTTAGGAAAGAATACTGAGGAGTACACGAAGATAGACATGACAATTCAGGAAGTATGCACTGAAGCAAAAGAGAAATGGTGACGCAAATGTGAAGAGATAGAAAGAGACAAGGACAAAAATTTGACAACTAGCTACAACTACATCAAAGCATAGAAGATGCTGTAATGCTTCTGGATGCATTAAATCTAAAGATAATAATGGACAAGGACAAGGTGTTGGAAAGATGGACAGAATATATAAGTGAAGTGTTTGATGACAACCACATACCAGAACGATCTATCAAGAAGGATATTCTTGATTCAGCAATTCTGAAGGCAGTTTGGGCCATTGTCAAGAAAATTAAGTGCAACAAGCCTGCAGGACCAGAGCAGATTGTAGTTGAGCAGTTAAAATGCCTGGAGGATTTTGGGATTAACAAGCTTATTGATGTCCTTAATGAAATCTATGACAGTGGGGGAATACCTGAAGATTTGAGCAGCTCAGTTTTCATAGCTCTACTATAAAGACCTGGTGTAACTATTAGTTTGATGAGTCACATTACAAAGATCCTATTGTGAGTGATGATGAGAGCTCATAGCAGACTGCAAACTGAGATTTCTAAAGTTCAGTGTGGCTTTGTTGAAGGTTGTGGAAATCGAAATGCTATCTTTCTTCTGAGAATGAGAAAGAATCAGAAAAAGCATATCAGAAAGAGCAGTTGAAATGAAGAAAGATCTTCAGCTCTGCATTATTAACTGTGCGAAGGCTTTTGACCATGTGAAACACCTAATGGATATGCTTCAAGAAATTCAATTCAATTCATGTCAAGTTAAGTCAATTCCCTTTATTGTCATTATATAGAGCATAGCCAATACAAAGAAAATTTGTAGCATCAATCAGGGCAGCACAACACAACAACATCAATGGGACAGAGGTGTGAATAATCAGAACTCTCTATCAAACTGCAGCAGTTAGAATTGAAAAAGCAGTTGGCAATTTTGTCCAGAAGGAGTTAGACAGGGATGTGTCTATTCTCCAGATCTCTTTAACTTGTACAGTGAGAAGATCTTAAGAGAGAGACTGAAGAACTGCCAGGACTTGCAATTGGAGGAGTAAACCTGAATAAATTGTGATATGTAGGTGACAGTTTTGATAGCTGATTCAGAGGGGAAGCTCCAAGCAATTGTTGACAAAGTAGTGAAAGTGAGAAAAGAGGCTTGAGAATGAATTGCAAAAATACAGAATGTATGGCTGTAACTAAACAGAAAGTGGTCGCCATCTGCAACATCAAAGTTAACAATTGTTAACAACAAAGTCAGACAAGTGGACAGTTTCAACTACTTTGGAAGTATGATAACAGCACATAAAAAGAAAAGATCATGAAATCAAAAAGAGGATCAGCATGGCTAAAGGTGTCTTAATGAAAGTAAGAAGGTTATTTACAGTAGTAAGCATAAAGATCAGGTTTGTGGAGTGCTATGTCACTCCTATTCTTACATATGGATCAGAGTGGCAACGGTGTTGTGGTTTCTGAGGCACTTTATGAAAGTGAGCTGGACAAGCCACACTACCAGTGAAGAAGTCCTGTCAAGATCTTGCTACAGAAAGAGGCTGCTGCGGACAATCAGAAAGAGACAGATGAGGTTCTTTTGATATATGATGATAAAGTAAGGAATTGATCCTCTTGCAGTTACAGGAAAGATTGACCTTTTTGAAGAGGCTGACTAACTGGATGAAGACCCCCAGTGAGGATAATCTTTATGCCTCAGGGAATTGTAACTTCCAAATATTCTACTTGGATATGGTACATAGAAAGAGAGAAAGGTAGTTTTACTGTCATCAACACTGAGATAAAGCACAATGTGTGCATATATACATGGCACTATTGGGACTATATATTCTTTGAACTGTTCTGTTTCTGTGCCAGAATGATTGCACAATATTAATCTTTAATAGGAAAAACAAGAATTTTGGTGCAGATGTTTTAATTTATTTTGGGTTTTCTGAAATCCACACAGGGTCCTCTGCGTCTGTTGTCTGATACTATAATCCTTGCAATACAGTCACATGACCTTTCACCACATGCAGGTTCATTTCATTTCCAACTTTTTTGTCACTGAGTATATTAACAATTTTACAAATCAACTGGCTTCTGTGATAACTGGCCACTATTGCTGCTATTTTGAAATGATGTTTGAACCATTTGCAGATTCATCATTTCCTTATATAACCCAGGAACAAACAGAGACAAAGCTGCATAGCCTATTTAAATGTCAATCTTTGTAAGCACAAATGATTGCATAATACATAAGGCAAATCCTAGGCCTTCTTTCAGTGATACCATGCCCAGACAAGTTTCTTTCTTCAATTGAGAGAAAGTTTAGCTAACTGGCTGAGTGACATCTAGCATAACTTATTAAACTTTGCACAGCAAGTTCACATAAAGTTCAAGCAGGTTTTACTGTTTTCTTCAATTGACAATTTCAGCATCTTAAAAAGGTAGTAAGCTGAGTGGCTCTAGAGTTTACAGCCATGGATAATCCCCAGAGCAGTTTATTTTACTTGCAAAAAACCTGAAGGGAGCCACTTTAATTTAACTTATGACCCAGTTTTTTTATTTTTTTATTTTGGAGAGTTTCTGGAACTGCCATGTGTAAAATAAGTAAATTGTATGAATTTTAACAGGAAACACTATTGTACTGATGTATGTAGATAGTTGAGGATTTAGGTCAGCAGATGGTGCTGTTCATTGTTTTTGATTAGCCTTATTTTGTGCTCAGCCCACCAACAGTCACAACTACAGAACTCAATAACATAGAAGTGGTATTGTATGAGATTTGCCTTGGCTAAAACACGTATGTATGGTCATACATATTATGATATCATCTTCTCATTCCAGTGAGAAGAGACGCAGAACTCTCCTCAGCCGATCAGGCAATAGTGAAAAATAACTAACAAATACTTCAGTAATGTATATACAGTATAGAGGGTTAAACTTAGGTTTTATTATTAATTTATAAATCAATATTAGTCAAGTTAACAGGTCGCCATTTTCATGATTTTGCTGAAAAATTAATAGCCTGGCACATGTCTGGGAAAGCGAGATGGTGGCTACGTTGACGTCTGTAAATATGCTACATAGCACTTCTACATCATTCAGTTCTGTGGTGAATGAATATGGATGCTTGTTATGACACATACCATGACTATAAACACCTGTGTTCATCAGATGGGTTCTTTAAATATATTTTGTGCTGGTGTTGACCATGTTCCAAGATGTCATACTGTAAAATCACTGGTTAAATTGAAATTCGGCTCAAATATAAAAACATTAAATCAGTGCTTTGCAGTAGGAATGATTTTCATGTAAGTGAAAGACATCTAAAGAGAATACTTAACGCAAGGGGACACACTCAACGCAAAGCATATACTGACTTAGCAGCCCTGGCTGACTTCATTAGCAACCAATTGAAATACTCTGAACAGCTTCAGGGGTACCAGTGTTGTGCACTAAAATGCCCCCCTGCCATGGATTGCGCCTACCTACCCCAGGGCTGACATGGAGACAAACAACCATTCACACTCACATTCACACCTATGGGCTATTTAGAGTAGCCAATTGGCCTTATCCACATATGTTAGGGCTGTGGGAGGAAACTGGAGTACCCAGAGGAAACCCATGCAGGCACAAGGAAAGCTTGCAAACTCCGCACAGAAAAGACCCAGCCGGCAGGTTCAAAACAGAAAACTTTTTGCTGTGTGGTGCACCACTGCACTACCAAAACAATGGCCCTGCCCTGATTTGTGAACTAGAGTGATATGCAAATTCTCTCAGGGATACAGTTTGGCTTTATTATATTTGCTGTATTTATTTTCCCAGCATTTTCATTTTCTTTGATTGCTATGATTGTATTCCATTGAGCATATGACTAAATAATTTCCTTATATTTCAAAACACAAAAACTACATTGGTGAAAATCAGAGTCATGTAATCATGAGTCTGTAATGCTGATACTGTATTCTACCTGTTGTTTTACTATTCTGGTGGCATTTTTGTAGCTAAGTTTAAGTGAATGGGCACTTCTGCATCCACAACTGTATGTTTTAACTGTCTTATCCAAACCCCCCTCATTGCATCAAAGTTGATCAATATTTCAGCAAAATGAAAAAAGAGAAGGATGTCTGATGTGTGTCATAATTTCACAAAATGAATTGAGCCTCATAAGTGAACCACCATGTACAGCTGCTGCTTCCTGTGGAGCTGCTTACACAACTTTGGAACTCCCAGTGGAAGTGCTTTTACCACTGGACCTCCAAGTACAACAAGGAAATTTGGCAGTACAATGGCTTTGGCGAGTGAAGCTTTGAATACAATAATTTACCTTTCAACAGAGAATGACATGGTTGGAGGGGAGGATTTGATGGTCGTACCACAGGCATTTATTTCAATTGATGAGGACATTGTGATTAGGTAGGCTTTTTTTGATGATGACAGTGATGTTATATGATACTTTTCCAATGGAACCAGTGCAGGTGGGAAGTTCATTTACAGTAAAGGAACCTCATCAACCACCAAAGACCACCAAGCTAAGGCTTCACAGGGGAAATGTTTTCAAATAACTAATTGCTGCCTTTAAGAATGGTTGTGTATCTGTAGATGAGTCTCTCTTGGAGATACCCTACCTCCTACCCAATGGTACCACAGAGAAAGGAGAAGACAATGGTGGAGTTTTGCATGATGCCTTAAGTGATTACTGGCAGACCTTTATTATGAAATTCACTGCTGGAAATGTACTTAAAATAACACTGATGAGACATCAGTTTACAGATACTTTTAGTAAAAACAGGGATTATTTACAGGATTACAGTATTATGAAATGCTTAAGGGCTGCAACAACTAATCAACAAAATTGGCAACTCTCTGGTGAGAGCTAGAATGAGCACTTGAGTTTTGTGCACCTTCAACAGATGAAAAAGCCAACATCATAAGTTTTATTGGGTGTTACGTCATCATGGTTTAGCTGGACATATGTGCAGGACAGGAGATGGCATAGTAAAAATCCAATGTGTTTATTAATACACAATGGCAGAGGCAGAGGCACAAAAACGGCAGGCAGAAGAGTAATCCAAATAACAGGCTGGGGTTGAGCGATCAGCAAACAGAGTATTATTTCAATTGATGAGGACATTGTGATTAGGTAGGCTTTTTTTGATGATGACAGTGATGTTATATGATACTTGCAAGGCAATAAGCAAAGTACAAAAACAGAAAACAGAGTCCAAAAACCAGAATAACAAAACACAGGAATAAAGGCTCAGCAGTAGCACGCATGGAGGCTAAACTAATGCTTCGCGAATGTGAAGCAAACTGTGAGTCCTATTAAGCATGGTGTAATTTGTGTGAAATAAGATGCACCTGCATACCATTGACAGTCTTAATGGCTGGGAGCAAGTGCTCATGGGAACTGTAGTCTTTGTGGTTCGTGCCACAATGAGCAACGGAGAAAATGAGAGCACAGCGTGCGCGGCTGAGTACATAATGCATGCCGCGCTTGCAGCGAGGGGCAGAAGCACCGACTCACTCTGAGAACCACCCCGAACCCATGCAGGTTGGCCGCTCCCGTCTCTCCAGTTATGAACGAGCGCATCGTTTCCAGGAAGGGCTATGTTTATACTGTGGACAACCTCGTCACCTTATCCAGTTGTGCCCGTCTGACCGAAGAATCCCAAGAGGGGGCAGCACTGATAGGCGTTGCACTACCCCATGGCTCCGTGGACCAATGTGAAGTTCCCATCTCTCTCACTTGGTCCTCCAATCCGATTCCGCCACTCTGATCTAAAGCTCTCGTTGATTCTGGTTCCACAGTCAATCTCATCGACTGATCCCTGGTCCAATGCCTCCATATTCCTCATCGCACCTGCCCCTCGTCATGGTCTGTTACCGCTCTAGATGGGCGACCCCTTGGTAAGGGCTGCCTAGGCGAACTCACGGAGCCATTGCATCTCCTATCTCTGGATAATCATCACGAACACTGTTCATTCTTCCTCATGGACATACCCAATTAACCCCTTGTATTGGGCTACCCCTGGTTGGCCACCCATCAACCCCAGTTTGATTGGGCTAAGGGGAAGTTATCCCACTGGGGCCAACCCTGTATTGGTCAACTACGGGAAGGCCTCCAAGATTTACCAGCCTCTATTACTAACTCCACCCCCACTCTTATAGCGAGTATGTGCATTGGGGGAAATTCCCCTGATATGACTTTGGTACCTTCTGAATACCATGACCTGGCCCAAGTGTTCAGCAAGAGTTCAGCCTCCTCACTACCACCTCACAGGGAATACGATCTAGCCATCGATCTCTTACCGTGCAGCACCCCCAGGGGACGTCTTTACTCCCTGTCTATACCAGAAACCCGGGACATGGAGGAATACATTTCAGAGGCACTCGCCCATGGCCTGATCAGACACTCTACATCTCCCGCGGCTGCCCCATTCTTTTTTGTTGGTGAGAAGGATGGCTCACTTCGTCCATGCATCAACTACTGCAAGTTAAATCAGGGCACCATCAAGAACAAGTACCCGCTACCGCTGATGGACTCCACCTTTGAAGGTCTCTCGGGCGCTACTGTGTTCACGAAACTTGACCTTTGCAATGCCTACCACTTTTTCCATTTCCGTGAGTGCGATGAGTGGAAGACAGAATTCGTCACGCCCAATGGCCACTACAAGTACTTGGTGATGCCATTTGGCCTCTGTAACAGCCCTGCGGCCTTCCAAGCCTTGGTGAATGACTTCCTTCGGGACTTCTTGGGCCATTTTGTATTCATTTACCTAGATGACATCCTCATCCACCGACCTCAAGGCGCATTGCCTATATGTTCGACAGGTCCTCCAGCACCTTCTTCAACATCATCTCTTTGTAAAATTGGAGAAGAGCAAATTTCACACCACCGCCACATCCTTCCTCGGATTCATCATCACGCCCCAAGGGATGTCCATGGACCCAGTTAAGACTACCACCATCACCCAGTGGCCCATCCCTAGGACCATCATACAACTCCAAGGCTTCGCCCAGGGATGCCTTCGAAAGCCTCCAGAAAGCCTTCGACACACTCAACGTTCGATTTGTCTCCGCTCCCATCCTCACTCATCCGGATCCCACAAGACCTTTTGCCATGGAGGTGGATGCCTCATGCAATGGTGTAGGAGCTATTCTGTCTCAAATTTGCATTGTGGATAACAAACTCCACCCCTGTGCATACTTCTCCCGGAAACTCAGCCCCACGGAAGAGAGGTACGATGTAGGGGACAGGGAACTACTAGCCGTCAAATTAGCCTTGGAGGAATGGTGCCACTGGTTGGAAGGGGCCGACCATCCATTCCTCATTTGGATGGACCATAATAACCTAGAGTATCCCCGCGAAGCCCGACGTTTCAATCCCAGACAACCCAGATGGGCCATGTTTTTCACTAGGTTCAGGTTCACCATTTCCTATCAGCTGGGGTCCAAGAATGGTAAACCATCTCCACTTGCCAGACAACAGTTCTGTTCCCCCAGCCACCATCCTGGATAAGAAGTGTGTAGTTGGTCAGGTTCGTTGGTCCCTCCTGGGGGAGATTCGTCGCGTGCACGAGTCCGAGCAACCTCCGGGTGTTACCCCCTCCAACACTACATTTGTGCCTACCACTCTCCGTTCTCATGTCCTTCAATGGGGTCATGGGGAGAGTCTGGCCAGCCACCCGGGACACCTAGGCACATTGGAATTAGTACAATGCCACTTTTGGTAGCCCTCCATCAAGGAGGACGTACAAGTCTACATCCAAGCCTGCTCTATCTGCGCCCTTAACAAACCCGAGAATCCAAGCCCTCAAGGTCTCCTCCAACCTCTTCCTATTTCCCAGCGCCCTTGGTCTCACATCTCTCTAGATTTCATATCAGGACTCCCTCGCTCCCAAGGTAACACCATCGTCTTGGTGCTAGTTGATCGATTCACCGAGTCTGCCCGGTTTGTCATCCTCTCGGCATACCCCATGGCTCAACAGATGGCAGACATGATTATCAAGGAGGTTGTAAGATACCATGGACCTACTAACCGACCAAGGTCCCTATTTCATCGCCCGGTTCCACTAACCCTCCGCACCAGCCCGGTGTTCCATGTCTCTCTCCTTCATAAGGCCTTCTACTCCCCATTGTCCACGTCTGCCATTGAACCTCCGCCTCCTCAGGACATTGACGGGGAGCCAGACTACACGGTTAGCAAGTTGCTGAAGGTCCATCGCCATGGGAGTGGTTATGAATTCTTAGTTGATTGGGAGGGCTACGGCCCTGAGCACCGATCCTGGGTTCCTCACCGAGACATTCTTGACCCTGCCCTCATTCAGGAATTTTATGACTCCAGGCCTGATTTGGCTGGGCTGTTGGGAACCGGCCCTTCGAGGGGGATTATGTCGCACTTCCCGCTCTCTCTACAAGAACAACTACATGAGTTGACGCTCCGCATGTTATGCGCTGACAACAAAGTCAAAGCCCCACTTTCGGGCTTGTGAGATATAAACACGGAAATCCCGGACTATTTGTTGCTCGTTCATGAGTTCTAGTATGGATCATACTACTAGCTCCACGCTTTTCTACAAGTGTTTTCTCCGAGAATTATCCTGGTCTGCTTTTCCCGGTTAAGGTTTGCTTTGGCACTTCATTCCAATGCCCGGTTTTATTTCTGTCATTGTGTATGTGCATTTCAGTTCCATGTTTGATCTCCCGCTGGACTTATGGCATCACGCTCCTATCCACGCTCCCTCTTCACTTGTGCCGCGGCATGCGTCTGGATACTCAGTATCAGCACACCACAGACTGCTCCCTCTCTGTTTTACTACTATCCCGTGCTGCATCTACCCGGACTACGCCCGTTGCTTCCACCTCCAACCATTCCCCGGTAAGACTATTGGCTCCCTCCATCCGTGCACACCGCTGCACTTTGATTTCATCAACTTCATCCCACCTGTATGTTACAGTTGTGTTTACTGTGGCATTGCATATCTTCTCTTCCCTTCAACGTAGGCTGATGTTTTGCAAGTAGCTTTATCGCCTTTCAAAGGCTTACATTTTATTAGACTTACATTTCTGGCAGATGTCATAAGTTTTGTTCCCTGAACATCTGCCGTCTTGATACAGCGGAGAAATACTCTCTGGTATTTTTATTTGCTGACCAATTCCAGTCATTACTCCAGACCAACAAATTTGATTCAGGACACTTGCAATGCTTTATCAGCATTCCAAGCACAGATTTGGTGCATTCTTGGAGCATTTGCCACAGACAAGTCTCTTACATGTCTGGCAGATGTAACAAGTTTTATTCCAAATTTGACACTGTCTTCTTTTCGCAGGCGGGGAAGGAGTTTCAGGAAAAGGTCACTTACATGCTATTGCCCCTGCTGCCTTTGCCACTTTCTGATGCGCACATAGCTCCTTCACCAGCTCGTGAATAAATTTCCTTCTGCTTATGGTAACATTCATGCACTGTTTGTACAGAATATGTGCATTAATTGCAGCCAGGTCTAGGAGGTTCTAAAACACAGCTACAGTCCAGCCTCCTTTTACTGAATACAGCCGTGCCATTTGATCCAGAACATCAACACCAACTTTAGTGCTGTTGTGGTGGGACATTGTCTCTGGCAGTTTCTTTGTGTCATTATCAGTTGAAACTGTCTGATGCAGTGTGCTCAGAATGCATACATTTTTCTTTGCTTTTGCCTGGTAAATTGTGTGGTTTTATTCACCAGAAGATTGTTTGCCAGTGCCAATGAGGTGAAGAAATTGTCTGTCGTTACATTTCTTCTTTTCCCCAGGAAAGGCTCCACGAGATGCATCACGATATTATCTGATAACCGCTCACCAGCGAGCCTATTGTCATATTTCCCTAGATAGAGAATTGCATTTTGTATTTTGTTTCAACATCAGCGGCAACCCAGAATTTTATACCAAATTTGTCCAGTTTATTGGCCATGAACAGTTGTTCGTCTACACTTATGTTCTCACCAGGAGTGTAAGAAGCAATACTATTTTTCACAAATTTCTTGAATATCTCAGATATTTATCTGTCATGAGTCAAGCAGCCCTAGTGCTCTTATCATCAAAGAGCAAATAGCACATAATATCTCGGAATTTCTGTCGAGACATTGTCTCTTTGAAAATAGGATTTCCCGGATCAGCAGACAAGTAGTCATCCAGTTTCATGATTTTACTGCCTGTAATACCTCTTAAATAAAGGAGACCCATGAATGCTTTCAGCTCATAAGCTGTGATCTTGAACTTATCAGCACTGTTTTGACCAGCTTCTGCTTCAGTGTATTTTTGAAACTTTTCCCACATTTCTGTGTCAATCAAACACAGTAAACTGCTCAATGGACTTGTAATATTGTCCTTGGCATAACATGTGGGCCCTGGGGTTTCTTTCATTATATTGCATTCTCGAACTCTACCCCAAGGGTTTTAAACATTTACTATGGCAAACATTCAGCTTGTTCAGTGTGTGGAGTGCAGGATGTTTAGTCATTGTTCCTCCGTCATTAGTAATAGCTTTACTTGCGATAAGTGTTTATTAGTTGGCTCACTGACGGAGAAGATTGCAGCATTAGAGGTGTGCATCCAGATTCTAGAGAGGGATTGTGAGAGTGAGAACAGTGTAGTGTCTGTAGGGGAAAGTCTGGATGCCTCAGGTGGAGTTAGTAATCCCCCAGCTCCGGCATAGGAGCCCTCACAGCGGGGCGAATGGGTGACGACTCGGCGGCATAATCGCAGAGCCAAAACAAACGCTAAGTGAAGCGCCCGCTGAGAAACCTGAAAGAGCTCTGGTTATAGGAGACTCTATCCTATGGCATGTGAAATTAGCGAGGCCTTCAGGGGCACCAGCAGCTATACATAGATGTATACCAGGAGCCAGGGTGTCGGACATAGAAAGTAATCTTAGGATCCTAGCCAAGCACAGGTTTTCTAAGATAGTTAGAAAATAGTTAGCTGAAGCAGGAGCTAACTCTTATGATATACGATATTCAAATTCGAATGATATACGCCTTCGTCAGTCAAAGGTTTCTAAGTGTAACTTTGTAGAGGTATTTAAATTAGGAAAGGCAATGTCTGATGCAGTAGTATGCTCTGGCCCCATCCCAATGCGGCGTGGCGATGTGGCTTACAGCAGGTTATGGTCGCTGAACTGCTGGCTGTCCAGGTGGTGCTCCGAAAACAGTGTGGGCTTTATAGACAATTGGAGTAGTTTTGAGGGCAAGACTGGCCTGTTAGGGCGGGATGTTATCCATACCACTCGGGAAGGTGCTGCTCTCATTTCTTGTAGCATAACTCACAGTCTTATGACAGGACTAGTTAATCTGTGACAATCCAGAGCCAAGCCCAGGGAGCAGACAAGCAGGCTAAACCCCTGCTAGCTGCACAGAGTCGTCACTCAGGTTCCACCATATTGAAACTGTGTCTGTTCCCAGAGTTAAATAAAAATGTAGAAATGCTCAAAAAATTTGTTCTAATAACATAATTAATATAAATCTGGATTATACTGAATGTACAGCCAGCACCTTCGATCTAAAGCTAGGACTATTAAATGTTAGATCTCTTACATCTAAAGTGCTTATTGTTAATGAAATTATTACTTATCAACACTTTAATGTACTGTGTTAAACAGAAACATGGATTAAACTAAATGAGTATGTAGCATTAAATGAAGCTAGTCCATCTGGCTATAGTTATATACATCAGCCTCGTCTAACTGGCAGAGGAGGAGGCGTTGCAGTTGTTTATAATGATAAACTAGGCATCACACAAAAACCTGG
>JAQQZX010000036.1:480913-495412 GCA_030068355.1 Notoglanidium maculatum | reverse complement strand
GCCCTGTAGGATTGGGGTAAGGACTAGGCATTGGCCTGTAGGGTTGAGGTTAGGGCTAGGCATTGGCCTGTAGGGTTAGGGCTAGGCATTGGCCTGTAGGGTTGGGGTTAGGGCTAGGCATTGGCCTGTAGGGTTGGGGTTATGGCTAAGCATTGACCTGTAGGATTGAGGTTAGGCATTGCCCTGTAGGATTGGGGTAAGGACTAGGCATTGGCCTGTAGGGTTGAGGTTAGGGCTAGGCATTGGCCTGTAGGGTTGGGGTTAGGCATTGCCCTTTAGGATTGAGGTTAGGCATTGGCCTGTAGGGTTAAGGTTAGGCATTGACCTGTAGGTTTGGGGTTGGAGTTAGGCATTGGCCGTTAGGGTTAGGGCTAGGCATTGCCCCGTAGGGTTGAGGTTAGGCATTGGCCTGTAGGGTTGGGGTAAGGGCTAGGCATTGGCTTGAGGAGTTGGGGTTAGTAGGAAATACTGTACTGCTTTATTTAGTGATCCTTTAAAGGTTCCTGACACAGTCACTGTATATGTTATATGTGTGTTTGAAATAGGTTTCTTTTATGGGAATAAAGTTTTTCCTTTCATGAAAGAAGGTTATTAGTCCAGGTTATCTTAGATTATACTGATCCTGTGCTTAATGTTTATGTACGCTGGACAGTGTACATCACTGTGCTTTATGTTTTGTTACTGACTGCAAATACTCTACACACCTCAGTGAACGCTACAGTAGAGTTTAATGGCCATCACTATACATGCACAGACTCACTGACTCTTTCATTTCCATTCTCTCTTTCAAATCTCTATGTCAGGATGGTCAAGGAAGATCATATCAATGATCTTTGTTAACATCATGTTTAATTTCTGAATAAATTATTATTAGCCTTAGAGTTTGTGCTGCATCTTCCGTACACGTCGCTGTGAATGAGCTGTTACCATAGAAACGATAACGCATTAGAAAGAGCGTGTTAACATCAACCAGTGATTTGCAGCTGCACTACTGTCAGAAAGTTAAGCTACATCTTCTGCCCAATCAGAATCCCGAATTCAACATTGCTTTGGGCTTCAAAGCAGATAAACTCTTTCTGATTCTCTTGTTCACAATGAATTTCTGAAAAGTTTAAAGTGAGGTGGCTGTTGCATGGCTTGTATGAAAAGCCTCTACAGGCCTTTATCCTGCACTGCTTTGAGGATTTATTGATTGTATTCGATGTTGAACAGAGAGCGAGAACGAGCGGGTGATGTTTTTCGTCCCTGCATTGATCTGCGTGGTGCGTGTTTAATATTCATCACAGCCTCATATTCGCTCCCATTGATTAACTGACAGCTACATCACAGCTACTAATATTTATTTCTTTATTTTAACAATGGATCAAATGCAAAACTCTGCACACACAGCTGAAAGTTTTAGTCAGATAAAAACAAATCTTTTATATCTTAATCAATCTTTTTGGACAGGCCTTTTTTTAATGCCAGAAAATTCTAGATGTAACAAATGATTTCCATTGAGTGGGGTTAAAAGGTTGTTTCTGTTTATTTTGTGGGGTTTTTCTCCTCAGTTGTTATTTGTTTGTACAGTTGGAATAAAAGCAAGGAAGTCTTTTGATATGGGAGATTTTCAGAAACATAGCAGTGGAATCATTCTTTATCCTTTTTAATGACTAATATTTGCACATTACTGGTTTGGATATAATGATTTAAAGACATAAGAAGATTACATTATTAAAATATTCTAAAAATGGAGTTTATTTTATCCCTAAACTCTCATGTATACAAAACAATTTTTATTTTATGTTGCTTCATCATCAATTTCATCATTTTAATTGCGTTTCATTGCTTTTCTTACACTACACATGTATACAGTACCGCCTTCCTGCAGTGCATCTTTGGGGTCAAAGGTCAGAGTCAGCCGTTACAGTATTGTTATTTCTCATCCTTGACTTTGACCTTCTTCCAGAATTTTCTATGATAAGTCCAAACCTTTTAAAAGTGTAAATTCTTCATGCTAAAATACACAGCGGAATGTTGAGACTGCCAGCTCATGACATCATAAATGGTGACCAATAAGCATGCATGCTCAGTGGAAGTGCTCATTTATTCGAATCCTTGCACATCCTCTTTTTTCTTTAATCAGCTTATATCATTCTTCTATCATTCTACTGTTTTATTTTAGTATTCTCACTTACTTTCATGCACACTCTTCCTCCTGCTCATTTTTATGACCATGCTAATTTATACTCCTCTTTCCCCTACTCTTTTAAATTGCCCTAGGGTTAGGGTTAAAAATAGGGATCACCCCATTTTTATGCCTTATGCATTTCCTCTGTCCGCTACTCTTCCTCATATTCGTTCCCCTGCTCCTCCTCTTCCTCATGTCCTACTCTTCTGTCTACTCTTTTTCTTCCTCCTACTCATCCATATGCATTACTCTTCCATTTGCTCTTCTTCCTCCTATTCATCCTTAGTATCTTCCTCCCACTCTTTCTTCTACTTTTCCTCATGTTCATCTTCTTTCTCCTCCTCATGCCCTACCTCTTTATCACACTCTTTGTCTTCCTGCTGCTCTTCCTCATGTCCTTTTCCTCCTAATCATCTTTGGTATGTCCTACTCTCCTTCCTGCTCTTCCTCTTCCTTTTCCATATATAGCTCCTCCCACTTCATAGAATAGCTAGTTCGTTTTTTTCGATCCCACAATGTTCCATTCCGTTCATAATAATTTCTCTTTCATACTCCTCCATCTGCTGTCTCTGACTAACCAGCCTTTCCTTCTTCTCTTCCTGCTGCTTATCTTGTTCCTTCTCTTTCTCTTTCACATGACTTTACATTACCTATTTATTAAACACATTTACGGTTTCTTTTCCTCCCCTACAGATGTTTTTGTTTTCTTAATAAGCAGAATTGACTGTAGTTTTACTTACATAATCATATCCATCACTGACTTCACCAAAAAGAACAATTATATATTAATTAAATAATATTAATAATTTTGCTGTGATTATGGGACTAGCTCTTCAATATTCTACCTGAAAGCCCCAACATGCAGGAATACCTGTTCTTTTATTTATTAAAAAAAAAAGCATTAATCACTCAGCCATGACCAATTTTTCGGGATTATCCATTCCTCAGTCTATTTTATGGAAACATATTTACTCAGAGCAGCCATGCAAATTATTACTGACTGCGACTGCACGCTGATAATGCAAATGTAAACGCAAATTTATTCCCTTAAACGGCTCTCTATGTATAAATTATATTTCTTCTACAAGATTCCATCATTCGTCACTAATATACATTCAAAAATCAATGTGACAATGGCGCTGAAAGTTAGCTGTTAAAAAGTGATGCTAATTAATACTGTAGGTTAGAAGTGTGTGTTATTATATAAAGTGTTCAATAATGTCGTAGACTCAATGTGCATATGCTGCAAAGACCTGCAACTGATAAAGGCTGTAAAAAAGTAAAGAAAGAAGAGTAAAGTGGGTCTGATTATACCGAGTGTGTTAGCCAGAGGAGGACAAAGTACTGAAAAAAATTATATTCAAGGCAGAGTATAGATAATGTGTCTGAAATCTTCCATCTGTCCAGCACTGAATGTTTCAGATGGACAGATGGAAAATAAACAGACCTTGCGTTCTAAAACTGTTAGAACATGAAGGTCACCACAGATGATGAACTGATTCACATTTCTTGAGTCGTTTTCTATATTGCTGCACCTGAAGGGACGCTAAACTGAAACGATTGGATGCGAAACGAAGCCCGTTACACTGATGATGTAGCTTACACTCACTGGTTGAGGAGAGAAGTAATGAATACTTCAAACTTTTTAAATAAAAATATAAGAGTAAAAAAGTTTGTTTTTATTTTTTTGGAAATATCACAAAGTCAGATTACAAGCAAGTAATTTCAATTCAAATAAACATTTAATTATATTAAATAATACTGGAGCACAGGAACAAAGTACAACTACTCAAATATTTTCCGCCCCTGCTGTTCGCCAACGTGGCAGCTGGAAGTCCAATTTAAACTAAAACTAGCATGTTGAGTAAAGTTAAGGTGACATTAATTAACACAGTTGGACGATGTGTATTAAATAAAGGAAATCGAGGACTATAAAAAAACTCACGCTCAACGGTAACTGAAGCGAAGCTGCTGATTGGTCAGCTGCTGTAAAGGCCATTAACCGGGATTTGGAATTTTAATTTACAAACATAAAACATGAAACAAACTTTTCAACTTTAAGAAAAGACTGAAACATAAAACACAGAAATTATGTGTAAAGTTTGAGTCCTTAAGCTAAGCTTTCAGGCATTATGGAAAAGAATCACATGTGATTATATGAGTAATATCTGATGATGTGGAAAAAACCTGAAAGTGCATATCAGCACGTTCTAGCCTAAAATCACACGTGAAGTTTAGTTTGAATGATCAAACTGCACAGTTTCTCATTAACACGAGAAGCTCCGATCACAGTGAATCAAAATAAACGACATCAAATGTAAACAAATTGAAAGATTTTGGGGAAATTCTGTTTGTTAAATATCTAAAATGGTGAATCAAGACTTTCTCATGACGAATGCACGTGCAAGTCGTCTTTCCTTGCAAAGGAGCCAGAAAGATTTTAATTCATCATCAAGCATTGTGAGCTGTTGAGCTACTTCAATCGTATGTGAAATTTATTTTGTTTTGCTGCAAGAATCTTTCCCCCCGTTTCCCCCTCCTTTATAGCTCTATAGACGCTAATTCATCTTCAGGCCTCGTTCCTCTCCGTCTCCATCCTTTTCTGTCACTCTTTGTTTTACTCTGTGAATTGCGTGCGATATCACGTTGTTTCTGCGATACTTCCTGTGTCTGAGCACAATGAAATAAAAGCGGAACAAAAAGGCGGACGAGAGCTTAAAGTGAAAAGGCACGTTCATCTCCATTTGCATTCTTTCTCTGTTATGTTAATTAATTTGCACACGCACACACATGATGTGCTAGATCAACAGTTTATAAAAGGGATGCTCTTTGAAGCCACAGTAATGTCCTCACGTGTCAGAAACGTGCAGAGAATTAAACCCAGTTACAATAGTTTTTAATTAACGATAACGATCTGCGCTAACGAACGCAGCCTCGTCAGATCCCTGCTAACGATTGGCTTTCAGACCAACAGCTTTTCATTTTCACTGAAACAAATCTCAGCCTGTGTAGCACAGAGGAGGAAGTGTGTGGGTGTGTGTGTGTAGGAGCTTTAGAGGTTTTCTCTTGCACACTTTGCACACTACACCCAGCTGAGATAATTGGACAAAATGAGGTGAAGCATGAGCGTCCCACCACTCCTACACACACACACACACCCACACGAACAAAATTTGTCTACACACACTTCCTGAATGCTGTTTTTATTAAGAATAGTTTTTGCTCCTTTACACTCATAATGACATGAATTGTATTGTGTGTGTGTGTGAAAATCCTCTACACACTAACAGTCACTGTACGAGTTAATCTAATTTTGTTAGCATCTCATCAGCATACGGTGACTGCGAAGACTGAACCAAACTCAACCAGATAGTAAAAGAATCTAAAAGAATGTGATTAAAAAAAATAAACAAAACATTTGACTCTTCTGTTTGCAGTCCGGCAACCCTGAATGTGCCGTCAGACAGATGCAGTTACACAGATGGTTCTGAGATGCTCATTCTAATTTGCCTGAGGCAGAATTGCATTATGGGAAAAACCGATAGTGATGAAATGGCCAGCAGGGACAGTGAGAGGTTAAACGCTCGGGCCCTGGTGTGTGTAACAGGTCAGACAACAGTTAAGGAAAGGACAACAGTTATTTTCTCCAAACCACAGAACCTAATAAATGTCATGTTTCTACCAGTTTGCGCTAACACATGCTAGTCTCTTCATCTTCTTCTTTTAGATCTGAGTTTCACTTCTGTATCTAACGGTTCTGTAGCTGATCTGAGCTTTAGAAGGCTTGGCATTTTATTTTGTGTGTTTTGTATCGACCCTGATTACAATAAGCATGGGATTAAATCTGATCAGCGCTGTTGAGTTCAGGTCAGAAGGCTAATGTTAATGCGGTTGTTCTAATAAATAATCGTTTCCATAGTAACAGCTCATTTACAGCGACGCGTGCGATGGAAGATTAATTGGATTTAAAAAACGTGTTGCTATTTAATAAAGTAATAGGAGTGTGATCGCTGATGTGGTGAATATTTATGGAAGGAGTGTCCAGTGTCAGCGCTTAGATAAAGTCGTGACTGTCGCACGGCTTCAGGACAGACGGGTTTACACGTTGAGGTTTTTCAGTAACATGGCAACGGTATGTTGTGCCTTTTATCTGGCTGTAGTTACACTGTGTTGTGGAACATACACGAAATGGTTCGCTCCTGTTGTCACTTACGTTATTGCAGCTTTCAACGGTCAGACCAATCTGCAAGTCTACAGTGCAGTGTGCAGTGTATGATCTGTAAATGTTTGGCCTTTTTATTAAATTAAGTGATAAGTTATTATCACTTAATAACTAATAATAAGTTATTATAAGCATAAGTGATATTGTTATTAAAGACGGAATGAGCGCTGGATGGACAGGATGTCTAAGAAGTCTCGCAGTCTGTGGGCTATAAAGAAAGACTAGTATAAAGATGGACAGTTTTCATGGATGTATTTATAACTAGTAAATCATATTTATTACATATAAAAAGTAAATTTAAAGAGGTAAATGTCATTGTGTTGGTGTTATTGAAACCATTAACAGAAGAGTTCCTCTCTCTCCTTTTTGATAGGTGTGTGGGTGTGTTAATGCAAACCCACTGGATCATCTCCAAGGCAATTGCGACAGGTTTAATCAATTTTATTGACTAACCTCAGATTTAATCTTTTCCCTTAATCAAGGGCTCACGTCATTCCAGCTAATGTTTGAGGTTAAAACGTATTATTATTATTACAGTAACTTATTAAATGACACTTTAAATATGCATTTAGCTATTTGAGGAGTATTTAGTTCAGTGATTTAGCACCTTATTTAAAATCGAGATGAAATAAGACCAAGCATGTAAGTCAAGCACAGAATAAGTCCAATCAAACCGAATTTTACTTAAAATCAGGCAAAACTAGTTGACTAACTCTAGTACAAGAATAGCTATGAATTTTTATATATATATATAAAAGATTTGTTTTAATCACTGATAAGATCAATAAATATTTACTCAAAGTCATGTTCGTTTATTAAGCTGCAGTTTTCCTTTCATCAGCGATAATGACACTGCGGTTAGAAAGCTGTCTACTTTTGTTTTCTAAAATTTCCCTCAAGTTAGCATAAAACTGCTACAGGTTCAGCTAGTGTCTGAAAAAACTCCCCAGCACAAAGGCCACTATGTGCGCGCGGTATGAGTCTTTATATGCTCTGAACAAGATAAAAGAAAAGAAACGGATGGGGCGATTGTCAAGGCTTTGAGATGGAAGGGAAAAAACCAAGCCATCGGAGGAAAATGTGGAAGTGAAGCATCTTGGATGAAAGAGAGAGAGAGAAAGAGTTCCCGTGGAGCTTCGTCCTCTCACTTGTCCCTCTATTCATCCCGTCTTTTCTTCGCTTCTAGAAGCTCGGCGATAATTGAGCTTTAATTGGGTGAAAATGAAAACTGTATCCACCTTTCATACACGATTTTCTGCATTCAGCCGGAACGTTACGGTCATCAAAACATACCTGCTAACCCTAAAAGACATCAAAGTTTTTTTTTAATGCATATGCCTTTAACTAATATAAAAACCCCTTAATTTTACAGAATAGAGAATATAGCAAAAGAAATGATTTAATGCTAGAAAATGCGTACAATAAATGGAATAAATCCATTTCACTCGGTTACACAACTTTCCAGAGAACTGAGTAGAACGTAAAATGTCTTATTTTTATTCTGTGGAAAACCCAGAAACATCAACAATAGTGATGGTGTAACCCAAACCTGGATGTTTTTTCTGTTTTCTATTTGTACACACACACACACACACACACACACACACACATACACACACACATGCTTTTATAAACACTGAGTCACTCTGGGTTCTTTAGCAAGCCGCTCCTTCGTGCTTTTGTTCGAGTCGCACTCGACTTTAAAAGCCCTTTTCAGGGTGCATGAATGCCCTTCGTTTCAGCTCAAAGGACTTTACATCGATAGCGCAGAGAGGAATAAAAAGGAATGAAAGACAATGAAGACAAAAAGAAAAGACGCAAAAAAGCTTTTTGGGATTCCATTATGCACCGCGTTCTTCTCGTTCTTCAGGAAATAATGCGCCTCACCATAATGTGCTTTTCTGAAAAAAAGTATCGCCAGGCCTTGTAGATGAAGAAGGGAAAAAGTGAACACTATTTTCTGATTTTTTACCATCTAGCTGTTTTTATGTTGAATTTGTGCATAAGAACACCTCAGCGGACACAAAAAAATTGCAGTGTAGAAATTGTCACGTCATAAAAAACAAGCACAAAGAAAGAAAGAAAGAAAGAAAGAAAAAGTCTGTAGAACTGATTGCTAAGTGTTACATCACTGATATTAAGCAAATACAAATAAATTAAAGGACACAGTGTCCTGTTTGTAGTTTATACATATATATTTGGGTAAATGTTCTGCTTGGAGTCTCAACCTTTATGGTATTAATGTCATGTCTCTCTGTCTCTCTTTGTTGTACTTTTTTTTGGTCTAACCTCCCCTTGTCTGCTAGTTTGTTCATTCCTTAATTTAGGTCACCTCTAGCAGAGGTTCACCTAACCTCTTCTTTCCACTCTAACAGACTGTAAATCTATCACACTATAAAATTCTGTCAACTCCTCTATCAGACTCTACAACACTGTAAACCTGTCTATCAGACTCAAAAATGCCGTAAAGCTCTCTAAAAGACTCAACCGCACTGTAAACCTCTTTATCAGACTTTAGCCCTTCACAGACAGCTGGCAGGCCACTTAACATGTGTGAAATAAAATGGTCTAATTAATAACCTAAGCACATTTGTCAGTGCTTTTTGTGATATCTGTTGAATGTGTTGACTTCAGTCGTCAGGTAGAACTTTGTTTGGTCCTGCTACTTCATATCAAAATGAAGATATAATGAATTAAATAATATAAATAACATAAACTATTTTTGATTTCACCATACTCATGCTTACGAGAACATCTGTCTTTTTCCATATAAACTAGCACAAAAAACAGTCAGGTCAGCTATCCTAAACTGTGTGAATGTGTGTGCGTGTGTGTGTGTGAGGCATTGGGCACAGTGCAGGAGGGACGCATCATCACTTTTAGTGTCCACCAGTTCTCCCTGTCCCTTCTAATTCTGACTGACTCCAGCACTGAAGATAACTTTCTGGATGAGAAGCTAATCCAACAAGTGGGGATTTCCAGGGAGTCCCTTCCAACCCCTTCGCAAATTATGATGGCCAACTGCTAGCCTGTTTTACCCACAACACCATGTCTGTGCACCTCCTTCTCTCTGGGAACCATTATGAATATTTCCATTCCAACCTCATTTTTTCTAGTCCATGGCCACCCTTAGTTAACCCTCCATAACCCTCATGTTGACTGGCCCACTGGCAAAGTGCTCAGCTAGGGCTCCCTTTGTCACCTTTGTTGCCTTAAGTTGGCCCATTTCCCATCCTTTTTAACTGAAGCACAGCCATCTGCTGAGATGTCTGATCGCTCATCTGCTCCCACTGAAAACCATGATCTGGGGAGGTACTCTACCACCACATTGCCTTTATGACTGCCCCATTGACTTCCTCCTAGGAGCCCCACTTTCCTCAAGTAGACTCTACAACTTGTCCCGACCCAAGAAAGAGGTGATGGAGACATGCATCAATGAGTCTCTAGCTGCTGGTATCATTTGCTCATCTTCCTCATTGGTGGGAGCAGGTTTCTTCTTTGTGGGCAAGAAAGATGGTTTGCTTCACCTGTGTATTGTTTACCATGATTTCAATAACATTACCATCAAGAACAAGTTCCCCCCGTCTCTCCTTAATTCTACCTTTGAATTATATCATGGGACACCCATTTTTACTAACTTGGACCTGAAGAATGCATACCATCTTGTCAGGATTTGGAAGAGGAATGAATGGAAGACCACATTCAACACACCCCTCACGTACTTTGAATACCTTGTAATGCCCTTTGGCCTCACCAATTCTCCAGCAGTCTTCCAGGCCTTTTGGATGTCCTTTTGGACTTCATTAGTTGTGACTTTGTGTACCTGGATAACATCCTAATTTTCTCTCTCGATCCCCAGGGACACAACCTATATGCATGTCAGATCCTGAAGCTTTTACAAACTTTTTGTCAGAGTCAAGAGCTGTGAGTTTCATGTCCCTTCCATCACCTTCATCATTGAAGAAAGCAAACTGATAGATGACCCAGATGAAGTCAGAGCACTGACTGAATGGCCCATAACCATTTCTCAGAAACATCTGCAACAATTCCTGGGGTTTGCAAACTTTTACCACAGGGTTATCTGGGACCACATTTGGGGGGCCTCGCTTCACACTCAGTTCACCTATCCAGCCATTCCTTTTCATTGGACCCCTGAGGCCAATGCAGCCTTTACAGAGTTAAAAAGATGCCTCACCTATTCTGGTGCAAACTGACCCGTCCCAACAATTCACTGCAGAAGTAGACACCTCCATTCTGGCATCTGCTGTCTTAACCCAGCACTCGAACCTGACTAAAAATTGCACCCTTATGTGTTTTTTTCCTTCTGCTTGACAGTTGCTGAACATAATTATAATGAGGGCAACCGGGAGATTCTTGCTTTCAAGTTAGCCCTTGAGAAGTGGAGAGATTGGCCGGAAGGGGCAGAACAGTTTTTCATCGTATGGATGAACCACAGAAATCTGTCATATATCCAATAAGCTAAGCATCTCAATTCCCAAGTCTCAATTTGTCTCAAGTGCCCAAGTGATGGGAACTATTCTTTGGCCAATTTAATTTCACATTCACCTACTGCCCAGACTCTGAAAACAGCAAACCTGATGTATGTACTCCACTGAGGATCGTTCCTCCAGTCCTGATTCCATTATTGCATCCTCTTTTATCATTGCTTCCATCACCTGGGAGATATAAATTGCCATCCCAGAAGTGCAATAAATCCAACAAGACCCTAGCAATGACCCTCCAGGTCATCTGTTCATTCTGTACTACAACCTGTCCCAAATCCTCCAGTGAGTCCATGGTAGTGATGGGGATGAGACCAACTATATTGAGTGTGAGTCAAGACCTAGAGGTTAGTCAAGGCCAAGACTCCGGGATTTTGGGGTGGTCAAGACCATATCAAGAGTGAGTCTTTGCAGCCGGCAAGACCAATATGAGATCAAGACCTCAAAAAAGTTCTGTTTTTATGGCCATGGATTTAATTAAATGTATTTACCATCACCCCTGTTCAAAACCACAAAAAAAATTCAAAAGTGAATTTTCTGTAGGAGGGACTGGGGCTTGAGGACAAAACAGTTAAAAATCCAACTATCTAGAGATGGCTAACATTAATGTCAGCTAGATAATGTTACAAATCAGTTTAGCTTCACTTACCTCTGTGGATGTTTTTGTTAGACATGCTGGAGGAAAATTGTTGTTTAATGATTAATACATGACAGAACTTTGAGGAACTGAATCTAACTATAGCTGATTGTGCACTCATTTTTGGCACTCAGTTGGAAAAACAGACTTCAAGGGAGTATTGCATTCTGGGATCACCTACAATGCCAACATATCAAATACATAGCACCAGTCAATTGAATGTGAATTAATTAATTAATTTTATTAAGGTTCTTTTTTAATGTGTGTAATCATTTTAAGAATTTGAAAAATGGAAAAGTTATCATTCACTGTGGGGGGAAAAAACAGTTTTGTTTTCTACCTCTATTATTATGAGTCCAATCCATGCCGCTCTAGCCTGAGACTGATTCATGATCACGTAGAATTGCTATCAATTTCAAGATGAGACCGAGTATGTGAAAAGGTACTACAACACTGTAGTTCTACAGCATTGGTTCTCCTGCCACCCTGGGTCCAACCATACCATCTCTCTCCTGAAAGGTATTTATTGGTGGCCCTTTATGGATTCTGATACTAGCTCCTTTGTCACTGCCTGTACCACCTGTGCCTGCAGCAAGACCTCCAACCAGCACCCAGTGGGACTGTTGTGCCCCTTACTCATCCCTAGCCATCTCTGATCTCGACTTCATGGCATTTCCACCAACATTGTCTCTGACTGGGGTCCCCAATTTATCTCTCAAGTATGGAAAGCCTTTTGTCAAGCCCTGAGAGTGACTGACAGCCTGTTGTCAGGATTCAACCCCAAAACCAATGGTCAGACAGAGCGGACCAGACTAGGCCTGGATCAAATATGCCCACAATACCCTCACCTGCTATGCTACAAGCATGTCTCCTTCACAGGCATCCCTGGGGTACCGGCCTCCACTTCTCGCCTTCCATAATGAAGACATTGCTGTTCCCTTGGTCCAGGCCCATGTACGCTATTGTTGCAAGGTGTGGAAGGAGGCTTGGACAGCTCTTCTCCACTCTGTTGACCTTCAACCTGCACCTGGCAGACTGCCACGGGATTCCAGCACCTGACTTCCAGCCGGGCAGAAGGTGTGGCTTTCGGCCAAAGATATCACACTCAAGGCCAAGAGCAAGAATCTCACTTCCCCAGTATATAGGCCCTGAGAACATAATGTTGAGAGCATCATCAACCCTTCCTCCAGCCACCTCAAGCTGCCCAGATCCTTGTGCAATCACCCCACATTTCAGGTGTCCTAGCTCAAGCCTGTCACCACCATCACCCTGCAATGTGTCAGACACTGTAAATCCCTGTAAATTTACAACACTCTAAATCTCTAAGTCAGGCTCTACAATGCAGTAAGCCTCAATATCAGATTCTAAAACGCTGTAGACCTCTCTGTCCGACTCTACAATGCTGTAAACCTCTTTATCAGATGTTAAAATACCGTAAACCTCCAACACTACATTTGTGTAAACCTCTATATCTGACTCTAAAATGCTGTAAACCTATTTATCAGACTTTACAACACTGTGTACCTCCCTATGAGACACACTATCAAATGGTAAAAACCCTGTGAACCTTTCTGTCAGACTCTTCATCATTTTTGGTTACTATAATACATATAATTTGGTTTTGAGTTGGAAATCAAAAGTTCTCTCTGTCTCGCTCTCTCACTCTTGCCTCTGTTTCTTTGTTTTGCCTCTTTCTTTATCTTTATGATGAACAGTGATACGGAGAAGGAAGAGGAATAGAGGACGAGAGAGCAGCTGATAAACGAATGACTTAAAAACTTCAAAAGAAAGAAAATACCATCAGAAAATGGGAGGAGAGAAAAGATAAACCCTGGTTTTTAAATTACAAGAATGCTGAAAAAGAAAAAGACTCAGCTTCCTGTAGTTTATCACTTCCTCTGTTTTATTTTACACTTCCTGTACTTTATTTAAGCTAAACATTTTAGTCTCTTAGGAAACAGTGGTGAATGTTGAAAAGCAAAGTTCTCAGAGCAAATCAGAGAATTACTGTGTGCTGGGTGTGTGCTGATCATCCATTATATGACAAGTAAGTAATAAAACACAATGGGGTGTGCTATTATAAGAAAATAAACTATGATTTATTAAATTTTTTTTTTTTACCACAGCTTTTTGCCAATGGATACAATTTTTAAATTATGAAATTGCTGTACAATTACAATTATTCATTTGCAGTTACATTTATGGTTGTGGAATGTCTGTGAAATAAGTTCTTGTTATCACTTACATTATAGCAGCCATAAACAGTCATTCCCTCATCAGTCCTATAGCACTGCTTCCTATGCAGCTCCCTTTCTTCACTAGTAAAAAGGTTTCTGCACCTGACACCATCGCATATAGATTATAGCACAGTAAAAAAATTTCTTCCCATATCTCAGCTTGTTAGGAAGCTGGGCTCAGAGTATAGGGTCAGCATACAGCACCCCCGGCGCAGAGAGGGTTAAGGGCCTCACTCAAGGGCCCAGCAGTGGCAGCTTGGTGGTGCTGGAACCCTTAACCTTCTGATCAGTAACCCAGAGCCTCAACTGTTGAGCCACAACACCTCTGTCTGGCTGTCTACAGCAAAGCAGCTCAAGTTCTCAGAGTTCTTCCCACTTGTTAAAGTTCCACAATATCATGTTCTGCACTTGCAAACTGATTATTTACAAACATTGCTCCATACGCATGATGTAAATTGCACTCCTCTAACTCAGCAGCTTCTCAGAGTCGCTAAAAAAATACCTTGTGGAACCAAATGTCCAGGTCCTCCAAGGAGAGTAGCAGCTCCTTGCTTGCCATTCCATGCACACAATTGTTTTTTTTAACTTCAGTTTTTGCCTCATGGTAGACTGTGACATTAGTCCGTTCAGGAGAGGCCAGTAGATCATGTTACCTTAGGGGGTTTTCTGTAATCTTAGAAAATTACACACCTTGCTCTTGGAGGAATTTTTGTTGGATGGCTTCTTCAGGG
>JAQQZX010000036.1:473413-478413 GCA_030068355.1 Notoglanidium maculatum | reverse complement strand
AGAACTTAGATCATTTTTTATGTATTATTTTTTTTAATTGCTGATTATTTTAGTTCTTTCATTTTCTCTCAGTGTTGGACATTTGGACATCAGGTTGAAGTCTCAAGGCTTCAGACTTTTTTAAGGACATTAAACAGAAAGCGACTCGTTTTTTTCTGGTCGACGGTCAGCAAATCTCACGCGAGTGATTTTTTAAAATCATTTTTCAGCTTATTTGACCAGCGTGATGCTGAAAACTACTGATGAATATGTTCATGATTTTGTAAGTAAACTCAGAATCACCTACTGATTATTATTATTATTATTATTACTATTGAAAATATTTGTCTTGTAAGTTTATTATAGTAGACATTTTTAAAGTTGCTATCACCATGTTCAGTGCAGCCAATGTTTATTCAATTGTTGTTGAAATATTTATTACATTTGGGAATAATAAATAACTGATATATTTGCTTTGATGAATATGTTTCAAGCATAAAGAGCTGGTGAAGTGACTAATCCAGAATTTCAGTAAACAAGAGTAACATGCAAAACTTTTCATGTTCCATGTGGTTTTGGCTTCAGCGTCGGTTTAGTCATCATTATCTTCATGTCTGATTTGGTATAAAGAAGCGATTCACCGTATTAAGGATTTTCAAATGCAGAACAATATAATTTTTACTGATTCATATTAATGAGTCAGAATGTTCTGTAAGGAATCAGTGCATTTTTTAAAGTCTCAAGACTCAATCTATCTTTTTTATACACCGAACTATTTTATAAAATAGACGTTGCTACATTGTATAGAAGATATTTTCTGATAAATGATTCAACAGAATAAATATCTCATATCTAATGAGTCAATCAAGTATTACATGTCAACGCACAATCCGTAATGAGTCAGTACCGTCTTTAATGAATCAATAAACTCATTAATGAGGCAAAATAGTCTTTACTGGCTCCATAGTGACTCCTTAAATGAGTCAGAATCGACTCTTTAGTGACTCTTTAGTGTAATATACGTAATGAGTTAAACAAGTGTTTAATGATTCACTACAATCTTCATGTTTTAATGGATCAATACATTCTTAAATGATTCAGATAGACTTTACTGATTCAGTCTGGTTTGTAACGACTCAGTAGAGTATTTAATGAACCAATGGTACCTTTAAAAATTCAATGCAATCTTTAATTAATGTGCTGTACTTTTTTTCCTTCTCTCTCTTTCCGCTCTCCATCCAGTGTAACGTGGACGTGAGCGTGAAGCCTCTGAGAAACTGACCTGGATGCAGACTGAAGGAGCTGAACTGCAGTGACTCTAGCTCTGATTGACTCACGCTTTGTGTTACCAAAACGAACAATAAGAGACTTTGTACAGAAGGGTTTTTTTTTTCATTGTTATCATCACGGCGTATCGTGTAAAGTATCCAGTGAACAAGTTTAAGGTTTGTCGGTGAACTTAGAATCACCTGCTCCGCCTAGCATTCACGTTTTGGATTATTTTTTTTCTTCTGGAGGTGATTTATGGTCTCCTGTAGCTCCAGCTTTAAGTGAAAAACAAAACTCGGTTCATTTGTTAATGCATATTAAGCTAACACTTAATGAGAACTAAGCTAACTCCAGCACATGAGAATTTTCATCTGGTGGAAAGGATTCTTGAATTTTTTCTACTTTCAGTGTAACACTTGTCGGTTTGCGGAAAAACGGACAGTGAGGATTTTTCATTATCATCATGCTGGTTGATTTCACGCCTCTGATGAACACATTTACGGTTTGTTGCGTTAAACATTTTCCTGAAGTCAGTCAATGACAACTCATTCGGCTATAAATGGCGCCGGTTTAACAAAAAAAGGTCAATAGGTGAATCAGATTTTTTGGTTTTCGTTGTCATGCTTAATGCCTGTGGGCGATTTTAAAACTTTGCAGAGTCTTAAGAGGCTCAGTTTACTTTATTTTTGTGATCATGTGATCAGGCAAATTGTCCAACACAATCTTAAGCAAGCTTGGTTTGAAACACTTTGTGAAAGAAAAATTTAATCTTGGCAAACTCATACAGAAATTCTTCTGTCATCATCGCCATCATGTCGAAGACTTCAGACCACGTGAAACGCCCGATGAACGCCTTCATGGTCTGGTCTCGAGCCCAGCGCCGGCAGATGGCACAAGAGAACCCGAAGATGCACAACTCTGAGATCAGTAAACGTCTCGGCGCCGAGTGGAAGCTGCTAACTGACTCTGAGAAGCGGCCGTTCATCGACGAGGCGAAGCGACTCCGCGCGCTGCACATGAAGGAGCACCCCGACTACAAATACCGGCCGAGACGGAAACCAAAAACACTCGCTAAGAAGGAGAAGTTTGCCTTGGCCCTGCCCTACGGAATGCACGCAGAAGCGGATACTCTAAAACCCTCCGCCGACTCCCTGGTGCGCACGTCGGACAGAGCGAGGATCCTGTTTGCGCCGTCCATCTGCGCCAATCCCTACTCCTTTTTGGATTTCGGATCCAAGATGGTTGACTTCTCGCCACCTCCGCCTCCTCCACCTCCTCTTCCCCCGGCAATGCCGTCATTCCCGTATCCATCATCGCTGGGTTTCCCGCCTTTCTCAGGCGTCCACGCGCACACGAGTGCACACAATCCGGCCTTTTTGATGCCTTGCAGCTGCAGCGCATGGCCTTCATCGTCATCGTCGTCATCATCATCTTCGTCATCTTCGTCATCGTCATCGTTTTCAACACCGTTGGCGTACATCCTGCTGCCTGGCGTCGGCAAAGCACCGATCGAGCCGTATCACGCATACGCCACCGCGTTATGAGACGGACAGCCGACACGAAACGAAGCGTGATGTCGTGATGGAGAACGTGCACCATAAACACCCCGAGTGTGTGTGACACGTGTCAGGAATGAGCAGTGTGGAGAGCGCTGTAAAACAATAGGACATTTACTTTTGACTAATGGACGATACAAACGTGTGCGACTTTTTTAACCTATGAGGCAAAAACATGTAGAAGTGTTTAAAGTGTATGTGCATGAAGTACTTTAAACAGTGTAAGAACTAAACCACTCTGTGTCATGCTGTTACAGGAAGATAATTACCGCCAGGTTGGTGTGATGAGACGCAGCTGCTGCTGCCACCTCCGTGTTTCCAATAACAGCACAAGCACAAGTGTTTTATTCCTCTTACACCACAGCAGTTTCACAACGATCACAACAGCTCATTTATCGCTCAGTGACACCTCGTACTTTTCAATAGTTTCGAGTCTCATTTCCTTTATAACGCTCGTTCCTTTACCAGCCTAAAGTTTTTTTCTCTCTCTTAAAATCTAACGTTACAAAAACTTCCAGTTCCAGCTTTCCCTCTGACTGTTACACAGCGCTGACACTGGGGACTCCCTCATACACTATACTCACACATCTCTGTAGCAATGTTTTCTTCGTATTATTACTATTATTATCAGTGGTGTATCTGCCCCTGTGCAGTTGCTATGGAAACGATAGCGCATTAGAAGGAGAGCTTTAATATAAACCTGCACTGCTGTCAGGGCTGCTGTTAGAGAAAACTAATCAACACCTTCTGCATCAGAAACTCTACTGCGCTGTGGTGTAATGGGGTTAACTCGAGTGTATAATATGTATCTGAGTAAGTCTGTACAATATGTGTGTGTGTGTGTGTGTGTGTGTGTGTATACAAAATGAAGACTGACAAAAAACATTTTGATATTAACACTATTGTAATGATAAAGGTATAAAAGAAAAGGTGCACTAAAAACACTACAAATGTGTGTGTGTGTGTGTGTGTGTGTGTGCGTGTGTGTAAAGTACTTTGTATAGCTATTTCACTCTCTGAGACAGCACTACAAGACATTTAATGATGCTGTAACGCAGCTCTGCATCACTGTGAGGGAAAATGTCCACCTGTGTGTGTTTACTCGGTACGTTCTGTAACGCATGTGGAAGGAAAAGCCTGCATGGATATTTTGCAGCGATTGATCGCGTTCTATGAAGTGAAGTTACGTTGAAAAATCTGCTCTAAAAGTGTGTCGGTGTTTACAGGAAGGACACCCTGCCTATCTGTAAGGACCTGCGACTCTCAGACCAGACGAAACGTAACGTTTCATAAGGTTTATAGCAACATGGGACGTCTAACGGAGCCGGAATGTCGGATCTTTTCATTTCTGTAAACCTTCATTTAGGAATAGTTCTGTGGATTGTGCAGAGAAAAGCTGAAACAGTGTCTGAGATGGACAAAGAAAGGAAACGACATTAATGCTAATCAGCACTGAAACATGTATATAAACATGTGTGTGTGTGTGTGAGAAATTATGTACGGCTGAATGTGTAAATATTGCTGTCGCTAAAAGCAATCAGACTTTAAAACATGTTCTTTTGTATAAAAAAATTTACATAATTTAACAGACAGAAAGTGTAAAAAAAAGTGGTTGTATGAAGATATTTTTAATTTCTATATAATCTGATGTTTTGGCCATTATTTTGTTCAAATACTTGTGTGTGTGTGTGATTTTTTTTTAATGCTGTGGTTAATATTTATTGTATTGTGAAAATACATTAATTTGAAGGAACATTGTGAGCACACACACACACACACACACACACACACTATGAGAATGTGACTGTGTGTGTGTGGTAATAAAGCGCACTCCTTGCTCTGTAGTGAACACTACACACTCTTCCAAGTCCCTTTTTTCCCTCCTCCTGCTCCAGGTGGAGTGTGTAAGGGATCCGGAATAAAAGAAAGAAAGGACTCTTTTGTTTTTTTTGTTACAAAAAAAGGAAAAAGTTTATCGTGATTCAGATCGAGATTTTTTTAAAGGAGCTGCAGGAAAGTGAAACCTTTCTTAGGCTGCCTGAACAGGGAAGGGCTTTGATTTGAAACGAGAAAAAAAACCTGAATCAGACAAAATCAGACAAAGAAACTTTTTGGCTTTAATGTGTGTGTGTATGTGTGTGTGTGTGTGTGTGTGTGTGTGTGTGTGTGTGTGTGTGTGTGTGTGTGTGTGTGTGT
>JAQQZX010000036.1:453103-466369 GCA_030068355.1 Notoglanidium maculatum | reverse complement strand
GAGAGAGCAAGAGAGAGAGAGAGATATATATAGAGAGAGAGACACAGACAGAGAGAGAGATACAGACAGAGAGAGAGGAGAGAGAGAGAGAGAGAGAGGGAGAGAGAGAGAGAGAGAGAGGGAGGCAGTGATGCTCTTCCGTTTCATTCCTCGCTGCGCTCCTTCCCACTAAAGCCGCGAGCCGTGATGTCATTAAATTGCAAATGTTTTCTTTTTTCTTTCTATCCCTCCATCCCTCACTCCCTCCCTGCCTCCTTCGCTCCCTTCCGTCCCCGACACACACTGTTTACTTATCTGGCGAGAACACATGTCGAAAAGGGAATCCGTTAAATTCGGGCCCGAGGGCGCGGCGCGAAACTTCCGCCTCTTATCTACACACACACAAAAAAATGATAGAGCGACAGATTAACAAATGATTTTTTTACTCCTCTGCATAAAATAACTGTATATTTATATTTATATTTTCCTTTTTGCCCCACTCTGCCACACTTTTAATTTAACGCCAGGGCGTTTTCTAGAATATTCTTTAAAAATGCCAGCGCGCACCTTTAAGCCCTGTGATAAAGCACAGTGTGAGTCGCACTACAAGTCTATCACACTCACCTTTATACACATTATAAATATTCATACACTCCTTATACGTGTGCGCGCTACACACTCCGTCAATCAAAAGTTTCACAACAGCTGACATTTTATTAGAACAATCTCAGTCTTTATCACCGTAATTCAGCTTTTTTGACGCCACATATTTGCACTATAAAAACTGTATGGAAGAAAGTTCCATACTGATTTATGGTTTTGTGTTTAAATTTGCTAGTCTGTATTTTTTGGTCTGAAGCAATTACAGTGATTAAACTAATAATAGTAATAAAACAAAACAAAATCCAGTCCTGAGATTCAAAAATGGTTTTACATTTATATCATTTGGCAGACGCCCTTATCCAGAGCGACTTACATACATCTTATTTTTTTTATACAAGTGAGCAGTGAAGGTTAAGGGCCTTGCTCAAGGGCCCAGCAGTGGCAGCTTGGTGGTGCTGGAATTTGAACTCACGACCTTCCAATCACTAGTCCAATGTCTTAACCACTGAGCTACCACAGACCCCTGGTTTTGACCAGTAGTGTGTACACATACAAATGTTTTATATCACTTTTACAGCAAATGAATCGAAATAACTTTTATTAAAAATGTTTATTATTTATACAAAAAACTCATTTAATATTAATTTTGTGAGACATTTAATGAGTAAATGCAATTCAAAACACTTTATTGCACAAAAACTGCTAAAGCGATTTAATGAATACAAATGATACACTGCTTCCTTTTTAGATTTTATACAGTAATAGAGTTTGAGTTTTTATGGATTCCGATTCTGTTCATTGATTCTGTTTTTTATCGATTCCATTTTGATTTTTTATTTGATATCTTAGAATGCGTAGATAACAAAACTTTTGACTGAATTATTCTGTTGAAAAGATCTTTTTTTTTTATCTTAAAGCATAAACAAGTGCACTGAAAATTTATATAAATATAAATAAATATGCAGTGGTATTATGACCACTTTTAGTAGCATATATATATATATATATATATATATATATATATATATTGTACCTTATTAAATAAAAAAACTTTGTAAAAAATAAACTTTATTTTGAAATCCCGTTGGTGTTATGGCAAGAGTGCCACAGGGACTTTTATTTTGAAATCCCATTGGCACACCACTGGGAGCTAGCCACAGTGAGTGAAGCGATTACCCACCACAGATTCTCCTGTTCTCGTGGCAGTAGCTTTTGGACTGCTTTCAGATACACAGCCTTTGTTTGTTTGACAATATAATTTCTTAAAATGCAGCTTGGCCAGGACGCAGTTCTGTATTTGTTTCTTTCTCTGAACTGTAAGTTGAAGGCTCACATGTGCTTAAGATGTTTCTTCTCCTGAACAATCATCTACTGCAGGCGTCTCTTACAGGTCACCAGGCCACTGGTAAACAGGAGCTGAGCCTAGAACACATTAAAACAGGGTTAGTCCTGTACATGAGGGAGGAACCTTGTGCAGCTCCTGTTGACTGATGCAGAAGTAAAAGTAAAACAATCTGTCAAGAGTCTTGGCCGATATTTTCTACTTGACAGTTGTTATAATGGTCTTTCAGGGATAAAGTTGTAAACCACAATCAGAGACTTTCATTCTGGTACCGCTGCGATTTCCATGTCGAATGAGAGTTTGAGCAGAGGTACAAGCCTGCAGGTTCTTTATTATGACAGTGATTGTGGTCCGACCCTGAGGTGCAGCAAGGTCAGTAATGATCTTCTGAAATGTCTGACTCCAAGTGTCTCCTGTCAGTGTGGCGCACAGATCATACCGTATGGCATCATAAGATATTCACAGTGTCCCAATGGTTTCCTGTCATGTTCCTCTCACGTTTTTGTACATTTTGCAGCTTTTAGCTCCACATATCTGTTCATCAGTGATGGCTGGTACTAATTAAGCACAAAACGACTATTTTATATATATATATACACTTTCTATAATTAGATTAGATTAACATTAGCATCGTCTGCCATTTCTTGCCAATAATTTCTGCTAGATGAAGAAGAAAGTGACAGCTAGCTAGTTAGACCTATAAACAGCAAATTTCAGAAACAAATGTACATAATCAAACAGATGTATATACTTACAATTTATTTATTTATTTCCAATATTCACAATTTGTACCACCACTGTAGGCTCTGAATCCAATATTTTTAAATTCGGGATATTCATCGTATTCCCGATGTATTGACTGGCAATTTCTTACAAGGTTCCGCTCCTTGGAGAGATCTACCAATCATCACAAAGGAGATGCCGTGCATCCAGGAGGCACATACGAAAAGCAATGTTCATTGTAATGTTCATTTCATAATGTTCAATATAATGTAATGTTCATTAATGTTCATTTTTCTTCCCATTAAAAGAACGAGTACACAAACACCTAATAGACACTAATAGATGCACAGGCTTCAGTGGGTGTCTGTTAGCTCTGTGTCGGGGCTTCAAAGGAGACCCTCCTGCACGCCGACCTGTGCACCAGAAACAGTAAGTGTTTAAAGAATAAACAGCACAATATTGCAGTGAGATACTTAATCATTTGTTTTGCTAAAACATTGAATTACACCAAGAGTGATGAATAATATACACACTTTGGTAAACATTTCATTGCTGCATTTTAATGAAATGTTATGGGAAGCTGGGCTTCAGGTGTCGCCTTAAAGCACTCACCGCTGCTGCTGATGTGCTGCAGACACAAGAGGAAGTGGATATCAAAGTACAGGGATAAAGGCAAGTACAGTCAAAACTGACATGTATCTTTCCCTCTTAAAAAAGTCTGCAGCAGCTGTTGACATAAAGGGGCAAATACTTTACCCAAGTGACAGGGCTTCATTTACATACTGCTCCATATCAGGAACTGACAGAGGGTGAACATGGCTTTGTGGGGGAGTGATATCAGGCAACGAGTTCATGGTGCAAACCCATGTGAGATGCAGAGACATTTCTTATTAAATACATCCAATGTATCTGGGGGTGTACAAATCTTTTACTCTTATCAAACATTTCTATAGCAGCATGAGCTTCAGTGCTTGGATCTGTAATGGAGCTGCACAGGGTATAGGGAGGATTTAGGTACTGTAGTCATTTCAGTCATTTGATTTTCAGCAGTTCCCCAGTTCTCTGGAGTCTATGGCAATCAGTGGTTGTTGTTTTCCTTTAACAGGAAGTAGAATAATCTCGTTCTCCCTGTGTCATTCAGGGTGTATTCCTGACCCAGACCAGGATAAAGCAGTTACTGATGATGAGTGAATAATTGAATGCAAAAGCTACATCGCATGCACCACAGCAGCTGTCATAACTTTCAAGTTATGAGCACTGTACATGAGTTCTGTACACGCAGGTGGAGTAACAGTGACTGGGCTTCTTCTAAGGGGAGGCGCTTCAGCCAACTCGCACCACTTCCTCAGCGGCCGATATCCGTCGTAGTTGTAGTTGTTGGACGCCAGTTCCTGGGAGTTTTCCTTGTTCAAAGACTGAAGTAAATATTTCCTACACTTCTGCTCGATCCACATTGTGCAGTGAAGCCTTTTGTAACGAGACCGACTCAGTGGGGCTGAAAGGAGCTATGTCAAAGTTTAGCAACGAAACGTCTGTACACCAGTAAACTCAAGCAGAAAACAGCAGGTGGCAAATCCAGGAGCATCGGTATATAAAGAGATAGGGGTTACATTGCAGCTTAATTAAAGGACTCTATTTGCACACTTTAATACATAATTAACGTGTAATAAAGGCATAGAGATTAAGCTAGACACTGAGGGACGAGGATAGAGAGAGAGAGAGCGAGAGAGAGAGAGAGAGAAAGTGTACGTCAGTCACCCTTGTGACTGACCTTAGCTGTAAAGTTGTCTTTCGGTTCTGTACAACTGTTGTTTGAACTCTACAGAAATTCTTTTAAAGGTTTAAGGGTAAGGATAAGATTAAAGTCTGCTGTATCTTCCTAATACTTTTGTGTATTATGTATGTGTGAGAGAGAGATTAACTTTGCATTTACTAGCAAGCTTTAAAGCAACAGACCATTTTAATCTGCGATGTATTTGTGTAACACAAACAGCTACAAGTCAACTGATGAATTTTTTCAGCAAACACGGAGAAATCCAAATAAGGTAAATACTAAACAATTCCTCTGAGTTTCCCATCCCAGGTTGTCCGACATCCACCAATTCTTTACCCTCGCATCACCAATTCCTTCCTGTGTTACATTCCCATTCAATAATGTTTAACACATGAATGTGGAATAAGAAAAAAAGCATATCCCTATGATCATATCTCACAGGCTTTTATAAAAGTACCAATAAAAAGCTAAATAAATTATATTGTACTAACCATTCCATATCCATCAGAATAATAAAAAACCCACATTAACTGAATAATGCAAGCTTACTGACCAGAGAAGTTGATGCTTCATGTCACTTGCTAGTATAAACCATGTTGCTTGAGTGTTGGTCACTAATCACAAACCAAAAGAAATATTAATCTGATCTGATCTTCTAAAGAGCATTTGCAGGCTTTTTACCAAACCCATTTGGATCGAGTCAGGTGTTCTAACTGCCTAATGTTTGGGCTTTCTGAAAAGCATCCTCATGTAGAGATCCTCCTTAGTTGATATCTATCTCCCAGTAGAACAAGACGTAGATTCTAAGATTGAAAATGTGCCTAGAAAATATGGCTTATTGGTTTTGTATATGTTTTAAATGCAACCCCATTTCCAAAAAAGCTGGGACGCTGTTTCAAATGTAAGTAAAAACAGAATGCAATAATTTGGAAATCATGTAAACCCTTATTTAATAGAGAGTAGAACAAAGACAACGTACCAACTGCGAAATCTTATTGTTTTATGACAAATATATGCTCATTTGGAATCTGATGCCAGCAACACGTATCAAAAAAGTTGGGAAGGCAAAAAAGGACTGGAAAAGTTGTGTAATGCTAAAAAAGAAAAAAAAAAACGTCTTAATTTTGCTTCTTGCATGTGCCTTTTTTCTTTTTGCGAAACATTGCAGATGCTTTTTTACAGAATGCGAGGGCAAATTATGATTGTACACACGAACCAGACACAATAACAACAATATTGCGTAATTATCTACGATTTTCACATAATGCTGTAATGTCCAAATAACACTGGCTTTAAATGTTTCAGCTTTCTGTGCCAATATTTATGCAGGGCAGTGACTGTGTACTCTAATACGTCACTTTATTACCACCTTTCCTGGGCTTTATGTTGCTCTCTGTATGCGCAGCTGTTCATCTTTACTGCTGTGGATGTCAGTGTGAATAATGTGACTGATTTTGTTTATATATATATGGGTTGTAGCATTTTTATATTCATCCAGGGGTCTTTATTTAGCTTTCTTTTTTTTTTTTTGGCGATTAGACTTTCTATCGCTGACAACCACTCTATTTGAACGTCAACACAAAACCTGTTTCTGATTTCTTTACTCTGTGTGTTTTTTCTTCTGTATCTTTGGATATTTTTATACTGTGACAAGCACAATATTTTATGTTTTTCTCCCCTCTGCTGCTATTCACTGAGTTACCTTAATAAACCTACTGTTTATATCTAACTGGCAGTATTAGCTTAATACATTGGTGGTGGATTGTTCAAAACATTTGTATGTAATTTCTTTTTCCAGAATAATCCTGTTTTATTTTTAGAAAGCTTTCAGCTATACAGTAAGCCAGATGTTGAGATACCGTAGATCCTAAATGAGCCAGAATTCGGAATAGTTTATACAAGGTATGAAAAAAAGAATTGAAGCCCATTTTCACCATGACTAAACCTGAGGGATAAAATGGATTGGGTTAGAGCACACTTAATCAAGAGCTCATGTTGGTTGCCGACGTGCTTCACTTTCTCTCATGTGACCGTGAGCTTTATGGAAGCTGCTGTTATGACTTTTCAAGCACACTTAGATCTTTACATTCTGCCGATTATTGCTATAATGGATTATTAATAAATGGCAAATAAAATAAAAAAAATTATACAGCCATTTTAAACATTAATGAGTCAATTCCTTCATCGTTTGAATATTTCTCATCTAAACCAATTAGAACATTTCTCTGAATGATCTTTCAATTCCACTTATGCTATGACCAGGGGTGAAAAATACTTAAGAAACTGTACTTTATATTAAGTATTATTAAAATGGAATACTATTAAAAAAAAAAGATCACTTATCAAGTACAAATATCTTAAATATAGGCAAATATTTCTTTATGATAGACTTTTTAAAATTATTTGTTTGACTAATTTCAAGTTGGAAAACAGATAATATTACAATATTACAAGCATTTATTTTTAGTAAGAAGCAAAATGACCTCCCAACAGAACAAGACATTCCTAAGATATGGCCTAGTGGTTTTATATATTTTTTAAATATGATCATCTCATAATCAGAAATATTAGATAACTTTTCCTTTCGTTCACTTCACTTGCTAATACATCAGTTTTTTTCAGCTAATACTTGTACAAGCCAATTTACAAGAGAAAAAAAAAGACAAACAAATTTACATTTTCTTTTTAACCTTCAAAGTACGGATTAAATACGCACATCTCAAACTATTTATTTTCTCTACATAAAAGACTTTATGTTTTTCTTAGTAAAAAAATCAATAACTGCCCTTAAAGATCATCAAATGAATGAAGTACAGTACCAGTCAAAAGTTTGGACACCTGCAAAACATTAAGCTTTTAATGATCTCAACAAAAATCACTGTACAGAAAACGAACAAGAAGTAAAAAAAACTCAGCACTCCTGAGACCTCGGCCTTCTTTTACTCGTCGATGCTCGTTGCTGAAACTGCTGGAAGCAGGGAAGTTCACTTACATAGTCTTCTGGCACACAAAGAGAAAATCATGAAAAGATTTAAATGTTTAAATGATATAAAATTGAAACTAACTTATCTGGGGGTTCAATATTTTCCAAAGTACTGTATCTTCTGTTTGAAGACTTTAACATCGAGTGGAGCAACATGGACTCTTCTTTCTGTAAAAAGCCGTCTGCAAGTTTAACCACAAGACTTCAACATTTAGATAGGCAGAAACAAGACTTGCCATTGGTGTGGACATCTTTTCAGCACTGGAGCGATTTGAGGGGCTTAAAAACTGAGGCCACATGTCCAAAGTCACTTTGCTTCTTCCTAAGAGATTATTATTGTTACAAGTAAAACATGCAAAATTGTCAGCTAGGACAAATGCACTTGTCTGACATTGTTTATCTTCCAAAAGTGCCATGATGGATGCAGACTCTTTATCCAAGCAAACAGACAAACTAACTGAGCAAATGTCATCAGTGCAGTCACAGCTACATTGCCATCCCTGAATGCAGTCATACTGCCTTATTCTCCTTTCTCACCAGCTCTCTACACTCTATAACGTAAAGGTTCTCTGTAGAACTCTACAACAGAGTGTTTTTATGTAAGAGAGAGTCTGAGAAAGTGCCCTTATAGGATGCGGAGAGCCCTTAACTAGCCAACTAGCCAAGGAGCCACATTCTAGCATGATTTATGTACTCTCTGGGTCAGAAAACACCACCTACACGTGTTCTACTAAGGCCATCAATTAACTATCAAGTGTTGCTTATCGCTTCTTAAATAGCCTAGGGCAATGTACTTGTGCAAACACTCTGAACTCCAGAATGATTGGCTGAATGATTCATTAAAAAAAAAAAAACATTGTACGAAATAAACCTGTGATGCATTGTGTTTTTTGACATCTTTCTATCATTAGCTATGTCGGCAATTTGTGCTACAGTAGCTCTTCTGTGGTTCCTCTAAACACCAGGATATTTCAGCCCCAAACCTGCTTGCCTCTGCCAGGAGGTTAAGACATGCGTTAGACAAGATAATATCGCCAAACATCCATGCAACACAGAAATTTTTATAGAAAATATTTTGTAAAAATAGTGTTAAATACTCTACATTGTATACTCTGCATTACTCTACATTGACAATAGTGCTGAATGCAAAACATCACAGAACACCGAGAAATTCAGCTTTAATTCCCTCCATCAGAAATATTATCTCTAATCTCCTCCAGCTTTTAAGTGATGGAAGACACACATAACTCTTGACAGGAGAAACATCATGCATATGATGAGCTCCACCCCTGCCTTATGTGAGGATGAATTGAGTCTAGGAAATATTTACGCTGAGTCAGCATAGAGCTTTCCAGTAATGTGCAATGTATCACCATCACCGTTAGGTGGCAGTCTGAAAACTGTAAAGAAAAAACACTCCAAAGATAAACTGGACCTGATGATACGATGTCAGTTTATATTTTAGCCAATAAATGGAAAATATTAAATATATGTAAGTTAAAATATACTCTCACATATGCTTTATATAGGTCATACTCCGTGCTGCTCACTCTGTGAGTCTATGTGCTCACATTTTGCCAGAGGAGGGTGCTGTCCTGCAGATTAGACTACGGTAAAGGTCATATGTCCACAGGCACAGATTGTCCTTTAACGATGTGGTTCTTATTCAACTCAAATGCAGGTATTAATCATTATAATATAATATAATTGGCCATGGGTAAGGGATAAAGCCAATACAGCTTTAGGTATAAGATCTACATTCAGCCTGTGCTTGTATTTGATCCCCACATCTAGGGATGTAACGACTGTAAAAGACAATGATTGAAATGAAACAAAGTAAATGATTATAAATCGATTGTTATCGATTATAACTGCTTATAAATTGATTTATCAAAAAAGGACAGGCAACTGGAGTGTTTAAGATTATCCGTATCTTATTCACATCTAACATACAGTATATGGGCAAAAGTATGTGGACAGCACTCCTTACGACTAAGTTCAGATGTTTCAGACACCCATTGCTAACAGGTGCATAAAATCAAGCCCATGGCCATGCACGCTCCATAGACAATCATTGGCAGTAGAATGGGTGGTACGGAACAGCTCAGTGACTTTAAATGTCATAGGATGCCACCTTTGCCACAACTCAGTTTGTGAAACGTCTGCCCTGCACAGTCTGCCCCCTGTCAACTCCAAGTGCTTTTATTGGGAATTAGAAGCATCTAGGTGCAGCAACAGCTCAGCAGTGACGTGATAGACATTGCAAATTAACAAAGCAAGGCTCCCGAGAGCCGAAGCACGTAAAAATCACCTACCCTCTGCTGTGTCACTCACTACTGATTTCCAAACTACTTCTGGAAGCAACATCAGCTCAAGAACTGTGCACTGGAAGCTTCATGAAATGGGTTTTCTTGGCCAAGCAGCTGCACACTAGTCTAAGATCACTGTGCACAATGCCAGCATCAGCTGGAGCGGTATAAATCACACCGCCACTGGACTCTGGAGCAGTGGAAATGTGCTCTCTGGAGTGATGAATCACACTTCTCTGCCTGGCAGTCTGATGGATGAATCTGGGTGTGGTGGATGCCAGGAGATGTTACCTAGCAGACAGCAGTGCCTACAGTAAAGTTTGGAGGAAGAGTGATAATGTTCAGGGGCTGTTTTTCAGGATTTTGGTTTGACCCCATAGTTCAAGTGAAGGGTAATGTTAATGCTGCAGCATACAAAGACATTTTAGACAACTGTATGGTTCTAATTGTGCGCTAATGGTTTGAGGAAGGCCCGTTCCTGTTCCAGCATGACTGCGCGCATGTGCACAAATTGAGGACATAGTTTGACTGGTTTGGTGAAGAGGAATTCCAGTGGCCTACACAAAGCTCTAACCTTAACACCACTGAACACCTTTGGGAATGAATTGGAATGTCAATTGCAAACCAGACCTTTTCAACCAGCAGTGCCTGACCTCACTAATGCTCTTATGAATCAATGGACACATATCAACACAGACACACTCCAAACTCTTGTAGAAAGACTTCTAGTAGTCTGGAGGCTGTTATAGCTGGAATGTTAGGGAGTAGACACCATATCTGTACCCATGGTTTTGGAATTGGATCTCCAACAAGCTCATATACAGTAGGTGCGATTGTCAGGTGTCCACATGCCTTTGGTCATATTGTGTATGGGTAATTTGGTTAGCAAGCTGATTTTAGGTAGGTCTACCCCAGATGTGAACAAAGTTGGTCACATGTGGATCAGAGGCTACTGAATCAAGTCATATCATAGAGTATCATGTTGTAGCAGGTTCAAATATCAAATCATCACCTTTTAATACAAAATTGTATCATATTGTGTGGACATCTGAGGTTTAGACTGCCATTTATTTCCTGTATGCCATGTACTGCAGATCTTACAGCATATTATTAACATGATAAAATATCATGTCTTACATCTTATTTTATACCCCTTTAATTGAGGACCATAATATAACACTGGTGTTGTCTTTTAAAATTGAAATAGAAAAGTGTATCTTTTAAGGCTGTGAATCCATGAAAAGGGCAAGAGTGTGTCACAATGTGCTTTGTCATCATCTCTTTCTACTGCTATGTCTGCCTCATACACTATTTAAAATAAAGTATAAAGTGCATGATGCTGCCTTATTTGCATTGTCATGCGCTTTACAGATAGAAAAGCGAGGATTTCTCACGGAGATGAACGCTTAGGCATGAGAGATAAACTCAACAACCCCCAAATAATCCAAAATGTTCCCGTTGCAGCCTTAGTCATGGGTAACCCAGGGACAGCAGTTGCCAGGCAACCAATGACATCACCACAGCAACAATCCTCAGCTTCATCAAGCTGAGAGGGAGCACAAGAGATGTGAAGGAGACTGTCTGCGTTCTCATGCCTTTATGTTACTGGATGTGCTGGTCATATGTGTGAGAACTACATGCATGCATGCATGCATGCATGCATGCATGGAGGGATGGAGGGATGGAGGGATGGAGGGATGGAGGGATGGATGGAGGGAGGGAGGGAGGGAGGGATGGATGGAGGGATGGAGGGAGGGAGGGAGGGAGGGAGGGATGGATGGAATATTTTTATATTATGTTATTGTAAAACGCACAGTAATATCTCATGCTGCCTCAATCATACTATGTAGTGATTCTGTTCTGGTGCTGGTGTTTTATTTATAATTGATCACCCACTTGCGTCTATCCAGCTTGTATCTTGAGTCTTTGAGTTGGTGACAGAAGAGTTAGTTTGATTTTGATTCCCCACTCATCCAATAAGACCAAATTCTAACTCAGCAGCAACAGCAGATGCTGGAACAACATCAATAAAAAAACAGTGCAACAAGAATACGAGCTACAGTTCCTCATAAGCAGGCTCTACGGGGTCAGAGTTTACTAGTTTCTCTACCACTAAACCTCCACTAGAAAAGGCTATCAGTTGTTCCTCATTGATCTGAAGCATGAAATATAAGCAAGGACACATTCCCAGATGAATGTGACAGCCCACTATTGCATTTTTCCCTCAGTGCTCCCCTGGGATCTTCCTCAGGACTTTTAATCACCATCTTTACATTAAGATGCAACAGTTAACATTTAAATGAACCAAGGTTCCAGATGTGCTTTGGACTAATTAGGTAGAGCAGAGCCCAAGCATATAAACCAGCCAGTCAATAAATGTTAGTCTTCCTTCACAAGTCAGTTGAAATACTAATTACTTCTTTTGTTGCTATTTGATATTTCACTGATTTCACCGGTCTTTTCTAGATGATGCACAATCATTGGGAAGCAAAGCAACTAGTGATCATAAAAGGGGAACTGCAACAATCACTAATACAGGCCCATTAAGACAGGAATCATGCTCCATGCTCGTTCTCTGAACATTTTCAGCGGAGGAGGTGTAGAGGACAAGATGGTTAATGACAAGGTTGCCAGGTTCACAGTTTCATGCCAAATTGGATTGCAGCCATTTAATGTAATACATTTCTGCAATAAAAGGGAAAGTGCAGACAGTGTGTCATTTCTCTTGTAGGATACTGTGTTTTGTAAGACTGGGAGAGAGAGAAAGGGGGACTACAGAGTGGGTGATGTCTGTACAGTAGAAAAGCGTCTACACCATGGCGACCTTGTTTTCCCACACAAAGGCTGAGAAAAAAGCAATTATCTCCATTTTCAGTGTGTGGATTTTTTTTGGGCTGATTTCATGTCTTTTGTGTGTTTTTTCGAGCTATCGCTAACCCTGACCCTAAACCCTTACCCTAGGTTGATAATATTAGCTCTTCTGTCTACCTGTCACACACTATCTAGGTGATAGACTATATGCTAGATGACTGTATATTGTCAACTCTTATCTGCCTATTAAGGGGTTACTTGTGTGATTATTTTGTGTGATAGCCTCTTGGCATAATTTTTGTTTGTCTGACCCGCTCTTTTTGACAGAAATGACTCTCTGAGAAGATGAACTGTAGCTCCAGAAAAGAATCAGCAGTGGCTGATGAAAGGACTGTCTGTACTGCACTGGCTCTGGGCATTACAAATAAACCTAATACCCAATTGTTTGGTCAGATGTTGCTGGTCATTATATTAGATGGGAAAACTAAAACCTAATATTTATCAATAGCTTGAAAACGAAACTATTAGAGTTGAGCAATACATTATATCACAAGGTCTCATTGATAGGACAAACTATTATACAGAAGTGTTCCAAGTCTGTGATAACATAAAGGGTCCAAACACAGTAAACAGAAAAGCAGAAAACTCTTCAGTGACTGCTGTTGTGTGTCAGGAACCTCTTCTCTTGGCACACATGAGTGCGCCTGATGAACTCGGCCACTCGCGTAGCGCGTTTGAACTC
>JAQQZX010000036.1:426430-445638 GCA_030068355.1 Notoglanidium maculatum | reverse complement strand
GGGATCAGTGTTTGGGCTTGAGGACTAGTGTTCAGGCTTGGGGACTAGTGTTTGGTCTTGGGATCAGTGTTTGGGCTTGAGGACTAGTGTTCAGGCTTGGGGACTAGTGTTTGGGCTTGGGGACTAGTGTTTGGGCTTGGGGACTAGTGTTTGGGCTTGGGGGTCAGTGTTCAGGCTTAAGGACTAGTGTTTGGGCTTGGGGATTAGTGTTTGGGCTTGGGGGCTAGTGTTTGGGCTTGGGGATCAGTGTTCAGGCTTAAGGACTAGTGTTTTGGCTTGGGGATTAGTGTTTGGGCTTGGGGACTAGTGTTTGGGCTTGAGGATCAGTGTTCAGGCTTAAGGACTAGTGTTTGGGCTTGGGGATTAGTGTTTGGGCTTGGGGACTAGTGTTTGGGCTTGGAGACTAGTGTTTGGGCTTGGGGATCAGTGTTCAGGCTTAAGGACTAGTGTTCAGGCTTGGGGACTAGTGTTTGGGCTTGGGGACTAGTGTTTGGGCTTGGGGACTTGTGTTTGGGCTTGGGGACTTGTGTTTGGGCTTGGGGATCAGTGTTCAGGCTTAAGGACTAGTGTTTGGGCTTGGGGACTGGTGTTTGGGCTTGGGGACTAGTGTTTGGGCTTGGGGACAGGTGTTTGGGCTTGGGGATCAGTGTTTGAGCTTGAGGTAAGTGTTTAGGCTTGAGGTTAGGCCTGAGATGAATGTTTAGATTTAGGGATTAGTGTTTAGATGTGGAGTTGGGTTTGAACTTGGGGTTAGTGTTTAGGTTTGAGATTAGAGATCTTATGATTAGTCTTAGGGTTTAGTGTTTAGACTTGGGAATTGGGTTTAGGTTTGGGGATCACATGTTTGGGTTAGGTTTGGGTTTAGCTTGGTGTCCGTGGTTAGGTTTAGTGTTTAGGCTTGAGGCTAAGGTTTAGGTGCAGAGGCCCCTTAATCCATGTAAATAATTGAGGTAAATGATTACTTTTCTGCTGAATGTCAATAAAACTTTACAACTATAATTAAAATTGAGAGGTACTTCATCAAGCAGCTTCATTCCTTAAATAACTCCACTGTAAGCATGTGATTAGAGCAATAATTTATTTATCTGACTTTACGGCTGAATTTCAGGTCCCGGACGGCCGTTCAAAGCCATCGATTTTTCCCATAAAGGCCCCGCCTTCATCACCTGGCACAGGTACCATCTACTGAGTCTGGAGAGACACCTTCAGGTGTGTAAAACTATCACCTCACAGGTCAAATGTCACATTTTTTGTTGGGAGCAGGAGTAGTAAAAGATGGGTTCTAAGGGTTTGGGGTTAGTTAGTGTTAAGGGTTTGGGCTCCTCATAGCTCTCTAAGGTCAATAAGGTCAAAGGTCAATAATCGGATTAAGGGCATTTAAAGATTTCTACAACTAAGTTCTCAGACAAAGAGCACAAACAAAGACAAACCCACACAACCCTCATTCAAAGGGGAAGGATTTAAGATTTAGATTAGTGAGTAAGCTTTAAGGGAATATTAGAGGTTGGAAACTTAAGATCAAAAGTGATATCAATATTTACCAGGGAAAAATTCCTTGTATTCAGAGTCAGGTTACACAAGTGCTTAAGTTAAATTTCTGGGCTTCATCTTTGCCAACAAAATGACTTCCACACTAATTATTCAGCAGCTTATAAACTTGTTCCAGCGCATATCATGTCATCATGCTGTTTTAATTTTTTTTATCATGTGCTGACAGTGAACTGCGCAAACAAGTCAGTGAAGCCACAAGGCCTTGAAAGGTGTTTGCGTTGGATATAGTTTTTAGTCAGTTTTTATCGCGCTTTTAATTTGCTGGTTTAGTTTCTCGAAACAAGAAAGTAACACCAATGTTAATTCGATGCCTTGATGGTTGAAATGATACGTTTCTGAAGACTTCATCTGCTGCTTGGCCCAGCACAACTTTTAGAATTGTTTATAATTGTATCCATGAAAAAATAGTTTTTACTGCACTCTTAAGACACAAATAAACACTATAAATCAGTTAGTAATGTCATATTTATCTTTATAATATTGTCCACAAATGGCTTTCCAGGACTTCTGACTCTTTTTAAAGTCTCTCCATCTCCTTGTATTTCCTTCTGTCTCTCTGTCTGTCTTTAGAAACTGATTGGTGATGAAAGTTTTGCTATTCCTTACTGGAATTTTGCTACGGGTGGCTCGGAGTGTGAAGTGTGCACTGACGACCTTTTAGGAGGAGAGCACCCCAGTGACCCCTCCCTCATCAGCCCTAGATCACCGTTCAGTGACTGGGGAATTGTGTGTGACAGGTACGTCTCAAACTTATATTCACCCCAACTCGTTAACTCCACTTCTGTTGCCTTGTTATGGTACAACATGGTGTTTATAAGTCAGTTAGGATTTAGAGTTCTGTGTTAATGAATATATTTTTTCCTCCGCTGTAGCTTGGACGAGTATAACCGTTTGGTGACGCTGTGTAACGGGACGAAAGAGGGACCATTACGTCGAGGTCCAAAGGAAAGAGGCAACGCTACTCTGCCGACGATGGACGACGTGCGCAGCTGCCTCCGGTTACGAAACTTCGACAGTCCGCCATATTTTACCAACTCCACTTTCAGCTTCAGGTGCAACAAACTCGGAAATCTTATTTACCTTATTGGAAGTGTATTAATCTCTGTGACCTTTCATATGTTTAGAAATATTATAGAAAATTTGATTAAACAAGTTCTAGTCTACATCTTTGTGCCTACCTATTTTTATATCCCATGTGTTTGCGACACAGAATCACAGCATATCAAAGGCACGATAAACAACTTTTCTTAAGTCTATGCAAATTAGACATGACATGGTAAAGTGACAAAGCCAAAGGATTGCCTCGAAGGATTCGCTCGAACATGTTGTACAGCGCAAGTGGTGACCACTTTCTCTATTCTGAACACCGTCATCCTAACAGTTTGTTGGAGTGGTTTTAGGCGTAGCTTTGTTCAGCTCTATTTGAAATAAGATCAGTAACCAGGGTTGCCAGGTTTCAGAAAAACATAAGCTATTGAGTTTCTACAGACGGTGTGGCCATGTCATCATGCACTGTTTATTTCACAGAAACGCTTTGGAGGGTTTCGATAAAGCAGACGGAGAACTCGACATTTCTATGACAGGTTTACACAACCTCGTGCATGACTTCCTCAGCGGCACGAACGCCCTGTCCCACTCCGCCGCCAACGATCCCGTCTTTGTGGTGAGAATCAGAATCACTTTTATTGGCCATGTCTGGCTGAACCAACAGGGACTGTGTTTTACAATCATACGCAGTACATTCATTCATTAATTAGTAATGTATTGGTATTTACATTTACAGCATTTGGTAGACGAACTTATCCAGAGCTACTTACATTTATCTCATTTATGCAACTAGGGACTATACAGCCTGCTCAAGGACCAAGTCATGGCAGCTTGGGATTTAAACTCACAACCTTCTGATTAGAAATCCAACATTACCAGTGAGCCACCACTGCCCTCATGTCCTTACAAAAACCATTGTATGGTGACACAGTGTCAGAGCTCATGTGGTCACTCCAGTCAGTGCACTCAAAGTATTTCCTGTCGCTCCAGAGTCACCTCACCGTCCGTGTCTGCATGGTGATAACCACCGGCGGAACAAACGGTGGTTTCTGCTTATAAATGGGAAACGTGTGAACTAGACATGATAGAGCTGTATGTGTCTCTTAGAATAGATGAACAGATAAAACACAGACCGATAAAGAAGGACAGAGGCATACTGACCGTAACGACAGAGACCAACATCTCCGTACTGTTTCAGGTGTTACACGCCTTCACAGACGCCATATTTGAAGAATGGCTGCGCCGCTTCCCAAAAAACGACAGTTTTCCTGAAGAAATGGCTCCAATCGGCCACAACCGCCATTTTAACATGGTTCCCTTCTTTCCTCCGGTCACAAACGAGGAACTCTACATTCCCTCTGTCGAGCTGGGCTACTCCTACGAGCTCGACCTCGAAGGTACACACACTAGTGTTTATCTTTTATCGTATGTCTTATGTATTGTAAAACTCTCAAATGCTAATGTTATGCTAACCTCACACCAATCTAACACTAGCATTATTCTAACCTCACACCAAGACCAGTTAATTATTTAATGTTGCCTAGCAACCACGTAGCAACACCATTGTAATTACCTTGTAATAACCATAGCAACTACCTAGCAATATATTAGCTGTGATCTGAGCACACTGATTAGAAACCAGATAAACTTCTAATGTCTTCATTGTGTGTGTGTGTGTTGCAGATGCAGGTCCATCCCCAGCCGCATTCGTTGCTGCCGGCTCGTGTCTTGCGCTCCTCATCCTCATCCTCCTTTTGGTTCTGTACACGCGGCAGAGACGCAGACGCGAGTACGAGCCGCTCGTCAGCGCTGGATATCCTGCTGTGAGATACACCGAGGACGCCTGATTGAAATCGAATTTAAAAACTAGCGCAGTCACCACCGAAGTGTATATATAAGGCGTGACTGCAATCTGATTAATATAGCAAAATACGAGCAATGCAACTAACATGACCCATGCTAGCTAGCTAATTATCACATGCTACATTATTCCTCATGCTAATTATGTTAATGTTACACTAATGCTGTGTCTCTATTCGCATACTTCTGCACTCACACTCGCTATTTTGAGTGAATAAGTGCGTTCACACTGAGAAGTACAGCAACATGCAGTGCGCTGTGAGAACTCAAAACAGTCAGAATGTTGAGTGTGCACCGCTGAACACTTCCTGCCTCTTTGGTCGCCATCTTGGCTGCGTAGCAGAAGGGCGGGACCACTAAACTCTTTTCAAACTTGTACCAATGGCGGATGAGGTAGTTGCAGTGGTTGGATCTGTTGTGAACACCGCACCGTGTAAGTTATAAATGATAACGCACTACACATTGTTGTCGGATATGTTTATCGTATTAATTTAGCAGTCTGTAACGACTGGCGATGTGACAATCGCTGACAAATGGTGTGATCGTCATTTCAGCGAAGTGCACAACTTGCTGTATTTGATTTGAGACACTTACACTACACTGTCAAAATTAACACACTACTAAGTAAGTAGACTGCGTGCACAGTGAACTACACGGACGTGTACTGATGGAGTAATAGTACTGTACTTTAGTATCTGGATTGAGACGCAGCACATCTCCAGTGTAACTGCTTTGGCTAGTTTGCTTGCTAGTTCTTAGACGCGGACTTTTTGGACATGAGTATAAGTCAGGCACGTCATAAAATGCAAATAATATTTACAAGTGATTAAAAAAATGTAGAATGTAGTACTTAATTTTGATTTATTTACATTATAAATGTTTATACGTTTGAGCACACAACAATCGTCCTTGGCCGTATGATTTACCTTTTTTAGCTAGTTAAAGGTGAAGTCTGTGATTTTTACAAATTGTTTCTCCACTGGAATTAAACATGTTGTGATTAACAGCATGGATATGCAGCCAATCGCACAAGATTCTGTGACTTTCAGCCTTATATTTACATGTTTCTGTTAATGTCACAATAACAAACATGCACTATAGCGATCGGGAATTATTAAACTCTGATTTTATTATTCCATAAAGTGCTCTGACTCTGACTCCACTTTCTCATGGTCGTAGTACATTATTAATGAGTAACTGAAGAGCATGTAACAAATTCAATCAGCTGATGTTACTCTAACTAGCAACTAGCAATTTGTCTAATTAGATAAAAAGATTTCTATCATGGTAATGTCAGATCGTAGCATCTCATCATAAAGTTAAAATCTAGTAGTGTGGAGTCTCATGAACAAAAACATTATGTGAAGTTAATAATGAGTCCATCATCATTACCATTGCAGTTCCTCTTTCAGACAGCAGAGGGCTCCAAACTGTGAATGTATATACTGTAAACTTACTGTTATGTTTTATTAAACTGTTTAATAAGCTGAAAATTCATTGCAGTGAGGAACATCTAGAATTTGGCAGAATTTACTCAGAATTCCCAGGAATCTACATAAATGAACAACACTTAAAATAGATTTTTTTAAAGTTGATTTATTCGTATCAAACACTGATCCAAATGAATAAGACTTCATAAATGTTCAAACATGTTTCTGTTTATTTCTGCATGTAAATAAACCGTAATATGCGAAACGGGCTTAATGCATACATTTCTGTAGTTACGCAATATGTATCAGCATTGCAAAGTCACTCAGATTTGGAACTAAGATTATTTTCCAAATGGCACCAGTGACATATACGCTCACCGGCCACTTTAATAGGAACACCAGTACGGCTGCCCTTTCATGTGGCGGTAACTGAGGCTACAGTGGAACAGGTTCCCCCAAACAGAATCGTTAAAGACTGGGAGAACGTCAGCTTGTTGGGTGCTTGGATACTTGCGTGAATGAGCAGAGATACAGGTGCTAAATATTAAAGTGGGCACTGAGTGCATCCTCTGATATAAACGAGTTTATAGATCTATGGTCAAGTGAGAAAAGGTTAGAATTTTTTTGCATTGTGTCTCCCAGTTCAATCATAGTGCGAATTTAAAACATCACATTTCTCAGCACCACCACAGCAAAGTGCGTCATGTGCATTCTACGTGTAATTTACATCACGTTCTGTAATTCCTGCTAAAAACGTGGTTCGGTTAATAAATCATCAGACCTCCGTTTAAAAAAAACTCATAAGACTGTGTATTGGAGTGGTTTAATTCCTCTCACAGACAGTCAGAGAAACTTCATGGAGTTAAAAGTGCCCTGGTCAATACAGAAGTGCCGTGTAACACCACAAAACCACATTTAATAATGCTACAACCAGGAACTGAAGCAGACTTCATTGGGCTTCTTTTGATTGTCTAACATTTGAAGTTGCAAAATATTTCTTTTAAACAAAAAAGCGGATATTGTGTCGGGTGAAGACTTAGTAGTAGTCTTTTGGATGCAGTTACAGCGGCAGTTCTCCGAGGATACGGCTCTAAGGGAAATGGTTCTTGGTTCTGCGCCACTATAGTGTAGCCATGCCAATACGCTCGTTAGAAGGGGATGCTCCGCCCCATCTCACCTCGCTCGCACCAGGGTATCTTCTGGGATTGCCCTGTATTCAGCTCAATCCATCTCGTCCTCCAGCTCGAGCCGATTGCCCGTCCCTGCTGATGAAAAGCATCCTCGTGATGACGCCACCGCCACGTGCTTCACCCTTAAAATGAATTTGCAGACTATAATCATTTTCTGTACTATTTTGTGTAGGTCTGTGACAGATATGATCCCCGTCAGTCTTTTTCAGTTCCAGGTTGTAACACTCCAAAATGTGGAGAAGTTCAAGGGTGTGAATACTTATGCAAGGCACTGTATGTTTTTTAAAAATGTTTCTTACTGTTATTAATAATGTGAAAATATCTGATGAACAAATCATGTGCAATAAGTGTAATGTACGTGTATTGTACAACTTTAAAGTCCCTTCACCCAAAATAGGAGTAATTACACGACAAGGAAATGAGTAAATATGAACTAACTCCTAACTGGAAAATCAATGAAATTCAATGGCAACTTAGCTAATGTCCATTCTGGGATGCGGGGCTTCAGGTACCTGGATAAACAAAGTAAACAAGTCATTCAAATGATTTTTAGACGAAGTTCAACTTGTAACCACTAAAAGCCCAAATTCTACTCAAAGCACCTTTAAAAAAGTCACAAATGAAGTGAACATTAACTAAAAGTTCATTAAAGACATAATTGAAGCAGGCAAAAATGTAGTGGTTATTAAGTGAAAATATAAGAGGAACGCCAACAAAGAAACAGTCATGGATATAAACAAAGTGGACATGAAGGACATGAACATCCATCAGGTTGGTTCACTTCCTTCATCCTGGAGTCCTCGAGCCAATTCACACGAAAACACAGACGGGTGTAAAAGCGTGTATTATAGATGTGTATTATCTCTGCTGGGTGAGAGATGTGAGGATGGACAGAATGAACAAAAAAAGAAGAAGAGCACTGCACGGGTGGAGGCGTGAGGTGGAGGACCATTCTATCTTTGGCGTTTCGGTGATGCAAGGGGGGGGTGAAGGAAGGCACGGCTCCGTACAGCCACTCCCACTTCCTGATCCACTCATCTCATCACCTGAGAGAGAGAGAGAGAAAGAGAGTAAGAGTTGTGGTCAATTTGGTAATATTCTCTGAAGAATTTGATTTGCTGTGCCTTACTGGAGTCGTCGTAGTGTGACTGGTGGCCATTATAAGCTCGCTTTAGGATGCTGACCATCGCTGGAAAATCTATACACTCTTCATCGAGGACATCAGAGATGTTCCTGATACAAAAACACCAAGCAATGCATGAAACGTGCGAGGTGTTAAGTAAGCTGCACTGCTCTGTATGTTCACATTATTAGCATACCAGCCTTGTTTCTCTCCGTCCCAGCAGTTCATCTCGTCTGCCCTGGCCGCTACGTTCTCATCCTGACACACAAACTCATGCAGCGACGACCAGAACGACTTAAACTCTGACAGCTTCCCCTTAATGTCCGTTACCTAAAAAAAGGATTAAAACGAATATTAAATGCAGTCCCGCTGTCTCGAGTGGGTTTAACAGCAACTCTTTAGTCATATGGAAAAACACAGAATGAAGAATGAAGGGCTGATTTCTTTCTAACCCAGACTGTGGATTCCTGCAGACGGTGACAGTGGATTATTTATTCTATCAATATTCTCCCTCAAAATACTGTACCTTTGAAGGAGGAACTAAACATATTACACATCGTCCAACTGTAAGTTTAATGGATTTTATGGTTTAAATGGGAGAGTTTACCAATTTGTTTACCAATCAGTCATTACTGATATGAAACACTTTTAAAAAGCATTGAAATCAGAACTGCACAGCTGAGTATTTAACTAAGGAGACGTGGATAAAATGTCCTGAACTCAGGACTGGGACACAGCCACGGCTTCTGAGGTTGGTAATAATCTGCATAACAATAACGTTTCTGTACATGTTTCTTTAAATGTTAAATATTTCCCTGACAGTTTGGGTTTTGCATTATGTAAAATAACTGTTTGTGTCCAGAAACATACGCGTTACAAAAGCAAAAATACAGCCATCGTCGGCCTCGTCTTGTTTACTTTGGCGCGGTTCGGCTCGCTAAGCGATAGTTATTGTGGAATTTGCCGAAAACTATAATCACATAACAGCATGGTTTCGCCCTGAATAAATAAGTAAAAGTACTTAAAAAAACAAACTGGGTCATATAAAAAAATAGACATTTGAGGGTTCCAGCAATCTGCTTTGTCCATTTTTTGTGTTTGAATGAGAATGTAAGAAAGGGAAATTGCTAAATGCAGTTAAAACATTTTTAAATGATGTTCTGAAGATGAAAATCATTCGAATTATTTTTGCATTTTAAGTTTATTGTTTACTTTATTATTAATTAATCTCCATATTCAATTCAGTGAAGCATATCTTTCTGCGTGTTCTCGTGGATAGACATTGTTAAACGATCGCGGTTGGGATTAGGGTTCAGACACCATTTCAGCAGGTTCATTCAGGTTGAGTTTCAGGTCGAGGGTTTATAACTGGGATTAGGGTTAAGATTCAGCATCAGGGTTAGGATTAGTGTTAGGACTAGGATTAGGGTAAAGATTAGGAAGAGGATTAGGGTTAGGGTTATGATTAGCGTTAGGATTAAGGTTAGGATTAGGATTACTACTGGGTTTATGATTATGGTGTAAAAGATTATTAGAGCCTTAGAGCCAGGTTTAGAGATTAAGACAAAGTTAACGATAAATATTTGAATCAAGATTGTGATTAATTTTGATTGGTCAAGATTAAGGTGAAATTATATAATAACTATTTTATGGGTCATCTTAAAGTAACCAAACATATGTTTAAGAGCAAGTGAGGCGTACTGTGAGGCATGCATTGTGACTAGTTAGTTAAACCGAGGCATAAATCATCCATCGAGTGTTAGAACACTGAAACATCACACAGCGCTAAATATAAACCCAACTGCTGCTAAAAGATGAACCAAATGTGCAGTGCGGGTAAGAACACTCTGTCTGTGGAAGTGGTTTACCACAGTCAGCCCAGACACACACACACACACATTTTCCAACTGCAGGAAACTGAAGTAACTGAGCTTACGCCTGGGCATATGGATCATCCAAATTCCCCTAAAATGACTGGCATTTTTCATTAAACTCTTAAAGGTAACATAAGCACTCTCCACAGAATCCCTCTTGCCATTATTCACTTGATAAAATATAAAAGGAATTATGTTAATTATTTTCAGTTATTCTAAAAATAAAATAATATTTATTTATGGTAATTTTTGAATAAGCAGAGAGAGAGAAATGAGTGAGGAGATATAATAATGTCTCACGTAAATAAACAATGCATTTGTCTCAGGTTGAAATGATGCGTTCATGATGTGAAAAACTTTCAACTTCAACAAAATACTGTTGTGTTGCATTCAGCTGAATTTTCCCTTCACCAGAGAAAAGTGAGTGTGAGACACACAGTGGACAAAATGATCTGTGGGCCGTAATCAGGGATCAGAAGTAAATGTAATCGGATGCAGCATAAAAACAATTGACAATTTAAAAATGAAAAATTAAATGTATTAATATGGTGGTCATACATGAAGGTGAAGATGGCAAGTGTTTAAATAAATCTAATAGGAGTCTCATACATCACCACAATTACTGCATGAATAGTCCTAGTTGTAATGATCACTGGTTTAATTGAACAAAAAGGCTTCCAGACTCATTAATCAGCAGCACATAGAATAGCACTTGATCCAGCACATCTTACTATTTTGCATTCTATTTTTTATATCGTGCTCTGAAAATTTACAGCAATCATAACCTGTGAGACAGAATAATCAATTTCATCACACTTTTAATTTGTCAACTTGATGAAAATTACTTTGCTAGCTAGTGTTAGCTGTAACTGTTTTTACCTAATGCTAATAAGCTTGGTAACTAGTTGTGTTTATGTACAATTTATATAACTTTGTTAGCTATAAGTTGTAAATAGTTCTTTAAGTTCTTAGCTCACGTTAATTAGCTGGGTAACTAGCTGCTTTAGTCATGTACAGCATATAAAACTTTGCTAGCTACCATTAGCTGTAAGTTACATAAGTAGTAAATTCGATTTTTTAGCTTAATGATGATTAGCTAGGTAGCTAGCTGTATTAACCGTGTACAGCCTGTGCAGTTTTTATGTGCATCAGTTCATTTTAAAATTACAATGAGATTAGTGATGAGATGTAGTGAATGTTTACCAGTTTTTGGAGGTTTGTGCCAGCAGACTCGATCGGTGTAAAGCCATCATCAAATATGACTGAGACATCGCGGGAAACTCTGCTCTTTTCCAAAAGTTTTGGCTGACCACAACCACGAAAAATCTGCAATTACACAGAAAGGAAAAGGAAGAAAAACAGGACATTGCTTTCCTGAGTCGCACAAGTTGTACAATTCTAACCAAACTACGCTCTCTGTAACATGGCACTAGAGGTTGTGTGCATTTAGCATCTCCATGTCATTTATCAACCTTTAGCTGAGCGCGCTGATATACGTAGAATGCTAATCTCACATGCTAACCGCTAAGCCCCTAGCTAAGCTCGGTATTTCAATTATAAGGCCATGTCTGAGTTTACCTTTCCAAGGATTTAAATAACTAGTTAAAAAAAGTAAAATGGCAGATCAGAAGCATGCAGTTGGGTTAGAACAGGTGTTGTAATAAATGCGACATACTTCGTACGACAGCTCCATGGTTTTCTCTTGCATAGTCATGATGGCGTCTGAAATTTTGACGTCAAGCGGCTCCATGACAGACTCGATGTTGAACGGTCCTTCGAGTCTCTCGACCAACAGCAACATCGCATCTGTAAAGAAAAAGATTTTGTGTTTTGTGTAAAGATACAGGCAAATAATTGCTGTGCTAGTTTTGCTAATTATTAGCAAAGTACTTTAAATAGTGCAAACAATAAAACCAAGAAAAAAGAGAAATAGGTAGGTACGAAGAAGACAGTCTCTAATCTGTGTATATCAAATATCTGTCTAATGTTAGCAGCTTTGCTAATTATGTTCAAAAAAAGCATATTTTTAGAGAAATTGTGACCGTAAACTGATATTTTTCCTTCCTCACTACATCGCTCTTCCTGATTTGATTACTTTGTTCTTTGTTTTCCACTCATTTTGACTCCACCGATGGTGATTGAACTGTTTATTCAGTCCAGGAAATAGCACAGAAAACTAGCAACAGTGGAACTGACACCAGCTGCTAATAATCATGTAGATATTGGTGGTGATGTGGAGCATTAACGTTATGACACCAGAGCATCCATGTCCACACGTGCAAGGGCTTTTCATCCAAGAAAGCCATGATTTGTCCTGTAGAGATCACCATTCAGCCTCTACTGTGAAGAACCATATGCAGGGAAGTTTCAGGTTTATGCTAACTAGGTCATTAAAAATATTCACTAAAGAATTTCTTAACATTTTACCAAACAAGTCCGTTGTTTGGTATCATTCTTGTTTTTCAGCACAAATTTAGATTTTAGAATCTATTTATTTATTTATGTTTTTACTCTCAGATACTTCAGTATTTGTGATGTCTATGATGTCACAGCATCCACAACCCACAAAAAAATTACCCGTATGAAAGTCCCACGGAAAAATCCCAGTTTAAAAAAATGAACTTTTTCCCAGTAGACCATAAATGAAAAATATAAACTTTAGAAGTGAAAAACAAGGAACTCTGTTGAACTATTTATAAGTAAAACATCAGTTATAGTCAGTCAGCGTTTGTGTCCTATTAGCTGTGCATGTTTTAGAGCAGTTCCTGTCCCTGTGCCATGTCACAGGCCCCGTACATCCACCGCGTCCACATTTTCTTTTCCTTTGTGTCCGTGGGGTTGGCATCGGCCACGGGTATGTGCTTCACCATCTGTCTGAGGCTCAGTGATCTCCTGTCCTACAGCTGCCCAGGGGCTTCGGTCTCCTTATTTGGTGTAGACGTCCCGGAGCAGAAGGGAGATACTGTATGGCAGATTTCTGTGGTGGCAATTTCCAGAAAGAGAAAAAAGGGTCCGATACCAATGACATTCTTATGTCGTGTACTATAATATTACTACAGTTGGTCAGACAACTGACTGGTCTAACCCTAAGTCAAATCCACCCGTATATCTGTTGTACACTGCAATAGGAGCATGGCATGAAACATGAAACTTTTTTTCCAGTTCTTGTCTCAGGTTTTAACTGTCTTTTGCTTTGGACAGTATCCCCTGAGAAGGCCTGGTAAAAACTGGAGCATAGCGGAGATGCCTCCTCCTACATGTCTGTCCACTTCACAAACAGAAGAGGGTCCTTACTGAACCCTGTCCTGGGCACGCTGCCTGGCGTGGGAGCAGCCTTCCCGGTTGTCTCTGTATGTCCCACAGGCTCCAAAGTGTGATGATGCCAAGTCTGTGAAAAGCCTGGAACTTCGGAAAAGCCGGATTTCTAAGAGCCATAACTCTGTCTTGGATGTCTATTCCGATTTGCTAGCCATGTCTTTCCAGTATAGACAAAGGAATTAGCTGTATAGCCATTACAGGAGTCAGCTAAAACAAAAAGCCCGAACCTCCATTCTGTAGGCTTGTCCTTCATATTCTGGATCAAACCAGTTTTAGCTTTTGTTGCCACCATTCTCTCATCTACAGCAAGCTTTCTTCTTGGATGGTAATGTGCCAGGAAGACAACATGCATCTCAACAAGAAGTGAAACATCTTGTGATGGTCTGTTCCCCTTCCTGGCACATCTTTGTCTCTCATCACTCGTGTCAATTTTCCAGGAAATAGTTCTGATCCTGCTGGATCTTGCTGGAAATGGCACCAAGTGGACATGGTTTTCCTTCCAGTAATCCTAGATATGTTTTAGAGGAACCATTGAAGTGTAGATTGCCAAACAGTGCATTTGTAGAACTAGGGTTAGGGTTAGGGTACCATATGTAGTGTTTGCCCTCAGCCAGGTTTCTGTCTGCCTGTTTGTTGGTGTTTGTGCCAAGTGTCTGCACTGAAGCCATAAAAAAGTACAGCTGAAAGAGTTCCAGTTTGGAAGAGTGCTCTGATTCATCAACCTCGACTCCTGAAACATGTCTAGCAGATTCCAGAGGTTTATTCTATTTTCTCCACTTCTTTTAAAACTTGATGAATGTTCACACACAAGCATTGCTAATTCTTATAGTACCAGACGTAAATAATTTTGTATAATGCCTAAAAGGAGGTATCTGTGCTTCCTTTAGGTATTACAGACATAAACTAGGAATCCTATTAAAGCTTATCTTCTGCTCTTTTGCACATCAGTCATCTTTCAGGAGTTATTTGTGAGAATGTGACATCATGTGATTTGGACGCTGAGGCACGTCCAGTGAGTTCACAGAGTTAAACCTGCTTCTCCTTTACTCAAGTGTGTTTTAAGAAGATTTTAACACACACCCTCTGTTCATTCATTCTCCTCTGTCTCTTCCACACTCTTATCCTTCTCATCCCACCGCTGCATGACTGTGCCTATGATTTTTTCAACCAATGCATTTTGATAAAATTTTCCATTTTCCAATATTTTTCCACATTGGTGGCTTCCCAGGCCAGAGACGACTTCCAATTTGGGTGTGTGACTTTGTTCTGTCTGTCTGTATTGCTCTTTCTTTCTCCCTCCCTTTTATTCTGTCTTCTTTAATTCTTGTTTCTGTCTTCTCGTGTAATCACTGTGTGACGAACCACAGGAGAAAAACAGAGCACTAAAGAGGAATAACTGTGGAGACAGTTTTTATTAGCAAGATGACTTTTTCCCCACATGTAGATAGAATAAATGTCACCCCCTCCTTTCCAGAATGAACTTTCTCAGCGTGGAGGTGAACGAGGGCAAATCTTGGTGGTTTCTGTCTCTTACACCAGGGCACTTTCCTTGCTCTTGTTCCCTGGTTCCCAATTTATTTTTGCAACATTAAATCCATCTAAGCTGCCCGTAAAGCCACAAAAATGTTTGAGGAAATCCTTCTCTTCCTGGAAACGTGCATTTTATACATATTTTGGGATTACGTTAACACCACGAAACCAGCCAGTGCGTCATGTGGACAAGCTGGTCCTGTACAAGTATTTCAACCATCGAAGTTAACCAAGACTGCACTGTTATTCTTCTAGTTAAACATCTGATAATGTCATTTTCTATACGGAATCATGGATCTTAAATCATATTATTTATTCTTTTAAAAAAAATTTGGCTAAGTCAAATTTACATTGATAGAGTTTAGGTTAAATTTGTGAACTCTGTTTATGGTGACAAAAAAAGCGAAGGCGGTCTGAGATTGGGAGGAAGAGGGCGGGGCTTCCAGGCACCTTGACTTCCTGTAGCCTCCCTGTCAGCTTGAAGCAGTCTGGCTGGTCTTCATTGACCTCTCTCCATCAAGTGGATGTTTTTTTTTCCCGCACCATCCTGTGTAAACTCTACAGACTGTTCTGTGTGAAAATCCCAGGAGATTTCAGAAATACTCACTGACTGACACCAACAACCTCGCCGTCATCAGTGTCTCTGAGATCACAGTCTTCCCCGTTCTGAACATTAAATGAAGCTCTAAACTTGTATCTGCATTATTTTATGCATTGTGCTGCTGCCACACGATTGGCTGATCTTGCATGGAATGTGTGTGTATGTGTGTGTGTATGTGTGTGTGTGTGTGTGGTTGAGAGCAGCACAGCTGTAAGCCATTATCCTCGGCCTACAGTTGCTCCTCTGTCCACTTATTCACGTTTATTTAACCTTCAAAATAAAATAAAACTAAACCACAGAGGTCACATAAACACTCATTATAAATCCATTTAGGCCCCGTTCAGCCAGTGGCCTGTATACTGAGTGTGTGGTTTGGGACGAGATCCTTGGTGTCCTGGTGATGGCGAGACGTTTGTTCTGATGTTTTCTTTAAGCTAACTGTTAGGAAGCTAGTCAGGTTAGCTGTGCTGCGTTGTGTTAGAGAAGTGGTGATGTACGGTGAAGCCAGGTAAACATGGAGACTCTTACCGATGTACCGCGTCCAGTCGTCATCCAGTCTGAGTTGCTGCCTTAAACAGAGCTTCAGGACATGAAGACAGTAATCTGTACACGGCTTGGTCGCCGTCGCTCCCTGGCAGTACGGGCAGTAAAGCATGTGGGTGACATTGCTAACACACTCCGCGCTCATGTTAACCTGAGAGACAGGAAATGACGCAAATCGATCGTTATGATGCGGAAGTCACTGAGTAATTGATTTAAACAGTACTAACTCTCTGTGCTCATGATGACTTACAGACTGAATGTAATAGCTATAATAAAATACAGTTTTTTAGAAGCTCACACACTCATGTTTCATAGGATGAAGATTCTCCTCAACAGGGAGCTTTTAGATTCACAGAAAAAACCCTGGCTGCAGTAGCAGACCTGCTACACCCAAACTGGATTAATGAGTAGTCCAGGGAAGGGAAGCAGTAAAAACACTGCCAACATTCTCTACATTTTCATTTTAGCCATTTCACAAATCGCTTATCTAATATCTCTCTTATAGAAACCGTAAAATAGTTCCACAAGGCCGAGACTTTTCACTGTTGTTTTCTTTTCATTTTTGGCAAAAAAAAGTCTGGTTAAAAAAGTTTTTAAACAGTGTCATTTTTTTGCATGTGGAACCATTTCAAGGTTTCTTTGGGGAACTTTTTCCACACTTGTTTGAAATGTATTTATTTATTCGTTCGTTTGTTTAAGTGAAAATTTTTCAGCCCCCCACCAAAAAAACAGTTACACATACATAGTTCTACATTATCTTTCAGTCAAGCAAATCACAAACTACTGAATCTGTCAGAAACTGACTTCAATGCTTGTAATTCTTGTGAAACACTAATGATTCATTCTGCACGTGATAAAAACAAGATCGTTAAACATCCACTGCTAATAACTACACAGTTTAGACGATGTAGATTGTCCACCATTCAAGTAACTGTGAATGAGCTGTTGCCATAGAAACAGTAACGCATTAGAACGAGGCATTAACATGAAGCTGTCAGAGCTGCTGTTATAGAGAATTAATCAACATCATCTGGCCAATCAGGATCCAGAACTCAACAGCACTCTGGGATAAGCAAAAGTAAGTTCCAGAGCGAATGGGATTAAAAACTTGGGGTTTTAAAAAAAATGTTCCTGTTGGAAACTGGTGTACAGAAGTGCCCCAGTGAACAGCATGCGGTAAACAGCCCAGTTATAGCATGCAGCTAGCTAACGGTTCCAATGAACAAACACGCAGGTGAATTCAGCGTTAATCCCATGCTAGTCCAAACTGGTTTATGCTGGTTAGCACCCTTTTATATGTTTAAACAGCACGGCCATAGAGTGACTGACTGACAGGCAAACTCTAGTTGATCACTAGCTTGCAGTATGTTGCTCATGCTGCTTTTTTTCAGCTCTGAAACATTTGAACATGTTAATTATACCGCACTTCCCACACAATCTCATGATGACAAAATTTCACACCAAAGCATTAAAGGATCGTCTTTGTTTTCTGTCTCATTTCCCTCCCTGTCGATGTTTTGTTACCAAATTATGTTCATGTCTCATTGCGAAGTCTTACTGCATCGTCCAGTTATTATCTTGTTTTCTTGTCCCATATTCTTCTGGTTTTTGGTTCTTAAAAAAATTTTAAGATTAGGGATTGGTATTTTATGCAACTTTGGTTTTCTTTTAAAAACATTTGAATTTTTTTTTCATTCTAATCATGCATTGCAGCCAACTTTAACAAGTTAAAATCTGAAAAAAAAGAAAGTCAACAGTTGTTTGAATAATAGACTGACTTCACCAACTTCACCTCTGGTGTCAGACAACAGGTTTACCTAGCTGGAACATTTCTACCCAAACAAAGCTAGCTGCCTAGCATTAGCTTGATTAAACATTAGCTAAACAAACAAGACAAAATATTGTTCTGGCCAACAAAGAGGAAACTTAGCTAACCTTGGATGCATTGGTAGCCACTTCCTGTCCAAATCCGAGTCCCTGGACGAAGGTTCGAGCGACGTGAAAAGCCCTCGACACTTGAGCTTTGACCTTTTTGGGCACGTCGCCAAAGGGCTTGAGGTCGTCCATGTGCTTGTTCACGCACTCCATGTAATCGTCGTTGATGTCGTACTGGGAGTTCAGCAGCTGGAACATGCGCTCCATCAGACGGATCCAGAAGTCATTGATCATTTCCTCAAGGTTCACATTTCCACCCGTGTAATAGTGTTTCAGTTCGGAAAACAGTCGCTGGAAAACGTCTGCGTTTTGCGTGTACAGATCGCCATATGTACGAACAAACATCTCATTCAGCGAGCGCTCGGTTTTCTCCAGGAGCTCCAGGAAGAAATCTATCCAGAGAAGAAGTGTAACGAAATTACAGCTCATCTTGTTGGAAAATGTATGACTACAACTATCAACTAATTAGATTTTTTGTCCAGTTTGTATAATGAAAATACGATTTTGACCCGATTCTATGTCAGACTGTGTGACATGCAACTTCTCAGACGCATGTCATAGTAGTGTGCACATTCCCAAGGTTTTTGGTATAAAATTTCAGACACTGTCACTACAACTTGTTCTTTATGCCTATATTTAAATGTGTGCACATTATTAAAGTTTCTCAACCAAACAATTGTCAATTTGTCAAAATAATATTTAACCTCATACCGTATCTACAGTATCGGCTCTAGAAAAAGGTATCTATCTCAAAAAAATCTATATTATTAATGTATATTATATTTAATGAATAATGCATCCAATATGTAATTAATGCAGTCAATCTAATGCTTATATCAGACTCATGCATATTAATAAATCACTCAGTTAGGATGCATACACACTACCAGTCAAAAGTTTGGACACCTCTACTCTTTAGGTTTTTCTCTATAGGTTTTTCTTTATATATTTCTTTATTTTCTTTCTATGCTGTAAAACATGACTGAATACATCAAAACTATGAAGCAACACGTATGGCATATTCTGAATTATGTGGTAAACAAAAAAGTGTAAACCCCCCCCACAAAAAAAACATGTTTCATAGAAGTAGCCACCATTTACCGTGATGATACAATCGGCATTATCTTACCCAGTTTCATGAAGTCGTCACCTGGAATGCTTTTCAGTGAACACGTGTGCCTTGTTAATATGGATTACTATAGTTGT
>JAQQZX010000036.1:403232-426330 GCA_030068355.1 Notoglanidium maculatum | reverse complement strand
CCTATAGTTGGACAACTGACTGGGGTCGAGATCAGGTTTCTTAATTAGGGGTTTGATAACTGCTAATTTAAAGGATTAATTGAAAGGAGATCTGTTGGGGATGTGCTGTTCTTTTTTGTGTATGAGTTTTATGGTCTCATCAGACCATAACACATTATTCCACATGGTTTTGGAAGATTAGATTTTATTTTTGGTTTAAAAAACAGTCTTCTGTCTTGCCCCCCTACCCCAACCCCATGAAAAAAAATGGGAGATTGCAGTTACATGTAGGGAGCAACCAGTACTTCCTAGAAACTGTTGCAATTCATTTAATGTTGCTGTAGGCCTCTTAGCAGCTTCCCTGACCAGTTTACTCCTGATCATCTTAAATTCTAAGGGCCATCCCGTTCTCGGTAATGTCACTGTCATGCCATGGGCTCTCCGCTTGTTGATCGTCTTTAGTGTTCTGTGGTCCGTCACAGTGTGAGCTCTGTGCAGCCCATGGCTTTTCCAGTAGGAGGTTACCACGAGGACGTCAGGAAACTCCTACAGGAACAGCTGTACGTTATTCGTGGTTAATCAGTTACTTTAAATGCTAGCAGGTGTATACTTACTACTATTCAACAAGTTTAAATGTGATTGGTTGATTAGGACGTGTACATGTATGCAAGCTGGGTGCAGGAAGTTTTTTTTTTTGTATGTTGCAATCTCACAAGAAAGGTGAAAAAGGTTTATAAAAACCCAATAGACTTTTTATTGCCATAGAAAATCCTTCATTAGCCATGTGAAGTACTGAAGCTCCTTACTACAGAGAAGTAACATTGGTGATAATTGTTGCTATGGTAACAATAACATACGAACTCCAATCTGACTCAGCGATGCACTTTTACAACTATGAAGTATTCTTCATACCTGTATTGGGGACGTGCTTCATATTCTTCATACCTTCCTGTACACGCAGCTATGAAATGTTTAGGCCTGACAGCAGCTTGAAGGATGATGTAAGCAGGACGGTATTAATGTTTGATTAATCACATGATCACTAATATAATATTTGCATATGAATATCAGCCCCAGCTCCACCAGCCCTTAATGAGTTAGTGTGCACGTCGTGTAGGATAAAGGAAGAAATGCTACTATATCGCCATCTAGTGGCGCAAATACAAAACTGATCACACAGTCACACTACATTTAGAGATTTCAGAACCATTTGCATCCTGAATAAAAATGCATATTTGCATGTACAGCACCTTCATGTTTATGCAATGCCAGTGATTAGTCCCAATACATTGCATTTTCCACATTGTAGCTGGCAAGGAGATTCATTTTTAAGACCCTTCATATCACGCCAAATCTTTCTAATTTAGATCTCAGTAATACAGGGAAACTATTCTCACATCCTTTTAATGCAAAAAAATGCCATTTTGCTTAAAGCTGTTGCTGTGAGAGGCCATGTTTATTTGAGGTCACTAAATGAGAAAGGAACTCCTAGGCGAGACAACTACTCCACGATAACGGGTTGTACTTCCAGGTTGCTTTACGCTGTACAATTTTTCAGCCTGAAACACTCAATGCTAAGCTCACTGAAGAATGATGAATGAAGTGCATACGTGAGCTCTGTTCCTGAACGAGCTGATTTCTGCTGATTGAGGACACCAGCAGATTGTAGTAGCTTACTTTCATCACATATCTGCTATTAGAGCACCATCATATAACTGGCAAAGGAGATCACATCACACAGTGTTGCAGAACTCAGCCCAGAGTTTATTGAGATCATACAGCATACCTAAATCATAAGCAACAATAAAATAAACTAGTAATATTCCTACTCACAATATTTCCTCTTTCCCTTCCATTTAGATAAATTTCATCCATCAGGAGTGTAACACCGTGAGTAACCCAGTGCTCTCGACAGGCCGGGACAAGTGCAATATTCCATTTAATTAAAACATTGCGGCCGATCCCGACCTGTCGGGAAACAGGAAAGGAAATGGAGAGAAAATTTAGAAGAAAAATCAGGGGTACAAAATCTTCATTTATGAAAAACCATTTCCATTGAAGATGAGCAAATATTCAGAGCTTTGTGGTCATTCAAGCCATAAAGTATACAGTAGAATGAACCTGCATTCTGTACGTACTTGTGTAACATAGAACAGAATAAATAATTGACAGAAATGGGGGGATAAAAAAAAAAAAAAAAAAAAAAAAAAAAAGGAGCAGCTTGAAGAAACTTGTACTTTACAGAAAATTCAGGAAAAAACAAAGGTTATGGGCAGTGTGAAACCTGGAAAATCCCTGAAATCCAAATCCTCACTTTTATTCACAGCTACCATCAGTTTTGCATGGATTTGCACAGCTGAACACTGAACAAACGCTGAATGCAAACCAGCAAAACTGACCAGAGCTGTGCTGTGTGAAGGGAACCTCGCCAGCGCGTCGCCCTTTTCCGCCTGGAAGTACTTCAAGTGCTCACACTGCAGTAGAAGCGTTAGAGACCAGACTACCTGCACTATAAGCACTTTAATACTGCCGCGGACACCGCGGAGGACACGAGCAGGAAGTGAGGTCAGTCGGCAAAGCCACCGTCAGTTTTGCATAGATTTGCACAACTCTGTTTTTCTTGTGGTGCAACGATGCAAAACTGACAGAGGGCCGTGGCAGAACATTAAACACACAACAGTTTTAACAAGGGAGAAGCGAGCACAGAGACGGATGAACATTCCGGCTTTCTCATGCCAGAAGGAGCACTTAGGGCAGTAGGTGCTGTTCCAATCCACTATCTGCACTAGATGCACCTTAGCAAAAGAAGCAGTTTAAAACATTAAATGTATTACTCTTTTAAATATTTTCTTCGTGTTTCCATCTCGGAGACCTCAATAAATTTGGTGCTTTTTAGACATTTCAAAAGCAACCTTAACAGAATGTGCAGTAAGTTTACATATCCAGCAGCTACTTGCAAAAACTTTAATTACATTAAAGACTTCTTTTTTCCAAAGTTACATTTCAAGTTTTAATTGAAAGTAATTCTTTCAATTAAAGGCTGTATAATGACAACATGCCTCACTTACAAACAGTATGGATTAAACTGAAACGGTCATAACGCTATAACTTCCAGTGAGATTTCAAGCAATTGTGTTCCGACTCACCGCCATCCATTAGCAACACAGGCAAGGTGTGGTGGGTGAAGATTACGGTTAAACCAGAGCAGCACCGAGCGTGTAGAGCTTGAAGTGCCTCCACTGCAGTAGACACCGTACTGAACTACCTGCACTGTAAGCACTTTGACTCTACAGAGACACTCAACCCTGAAAACAGCGTCTGTGTGGAGACACTTCATTCCACAGTGCGCTGAATTCATGCAATGACAAAAACCTGAATGGAAGAAAAAAAGGAAAGAGAAAAAGCAGGTTACAGACAAATATGCTCGAGGTTTTCAAGGAGTGCAACTGTAACATGAGGAATAAAAACCCATGACCTGCCGTTATTGTAAAGCCATCAACGCCTGGATGGCGCGATGAAGACAATTTACTGTTACAACCTACAAACTGATGTTTTTCCCTCCTTTCTGTAGCATTTTATTCCTGGGACACCAAAGCCATCTGACAATTACATTTCTTTAATTAAAGACATACTTTATCCATTTAGTTTCATTTAATGCTGTTGAACATCCATGAAACGAGTTAGTTTGTTCTCCTTTACATTATAGCAGCTATAAACAGTCAGTCCCTCAACAGCCTCTTATCTTTTTTTAATTTAAAGAGGAGCTACAAAGAAACTGCAAAAGAAGCATTACCTCTTCTATCCTGATGATGTTGGGAAAATTAATTACCATTTTATCTCAGTTAGAGCACCAACATTGAAGATTCCTTCCATTTACATCTCCATATAGAGAACTCCACCATAGCAACGATTAGACACGTGTGGCACCTCCACTGGCAGAGTCGCTGTTAATTGCTGAAAACTAACCAACACCCTCTGACCAACCACAACCCAACTAGTCCACGAGTGGGCTGATCAGTGGCTGTCCCGCGTCCCCACGGCGATAAACCGCTGCTGTACCACAGAAACAAGCACACAAACAGTGGAAATGATCTAAAAAGGACTTGATTTCATGTGTTCAGGTGCTTCCTTTTGAAACAGCAAGGCAGTGCGACACCCACAGACTGATATGAAACCAAGAACTGATTTTGAATGCACCCCCTTGAGATACTATTTTTTAAGCTTATTTTAATAAATACCATCATACTGACATCCATAATACTTAGGGTCAGGTACAAAAAGCGCTGAAAGGTTATATTTAAATTTCAGGGACACTTTAAGAGAAAGATGTTGCCTTTGAAACCGAGCCACAGGCCATGGTGTCTAATTCTTTAAACACTAATTAGACCATAAGGAGTACAGTGAGCAGGAGCGCGTGTGAGGAGAAATCACTTTGAGAACTGGAGCTAGATTTGTTTACCAACGGCTTACGCGGCCCGCCTTTACCACCCGCGCATGCGCAGTTAATCCTACAACGAGCGCGCACGGTCAATGCCTACTTCAACAACGGCGCATGCGCAGTTACACCTCCATATGAGCACCCTCCCCCACAGAACTTCACACCATCATGGCGTCTCCGAGTCCGCAGTGTGTATGGACTCAGAAACTAAACTGGAAACACACAAAGTCAAGCACTGGGAGGGCTGTGAACAAAACGAGACGCCAGGCCCCCGTTTCCATGGATAAAAACGCGACACAAACTGCTCAAAATGTCGAACAGAAGATATTAAAACCATACTATTACCATAAACAAGCTAGCAATGCTAACAGCCATCTTTCTAGCCGTTCCTTCCCCGGACTCTCAATACTTTAAGCATGAGATGTGGCTTTAGTAAAACAGCAAAGCTCAATGTCAAAGTGAATAAAACTCGCTTGTGAGAAAGTGAGCGCAAGTTACACCCATACACTCGGACACAACAGCACCCGGCCTGCGCGCCCACACCACGCGCATCGTAAACACTTAGAAACTGTTAAAACAAACAAAAAAAAACCCACACAATCTGTGCGTGAATCCCGGCGCTGAGATTTCACACGTTAGGGTTTTTTTTTTATTTTATTTTTTTAAAGAACTCCTTTGCTTGAGTGTTGGCTTAGCATTAGCCAGGGCGCTAACAGGTCTCGCGCGGCCTGCAGCCCCCCATGTGCTTTCAGTGCTTTGTTCTGCAGGCACTTAGAAAACTCAACACACTCGCTCGCCCTCTCACACACACACACACACACACACGGGAGAACAACTTAACTCTCGAGAGCAAACTTACAAACTTTACTGCAGTTTATTTTCGAGCGCTTTAAACAAGACTGAAAAAAGCTGCATGCGCCGTTTTTTCTCCACTAAAGTTACTCAGCGCGTGCATGAGTTCTGGGCGAAAACACTGCAGCTGAAATGGAGCACGCGCCTGTTACCGCGCATCGCCTTTACTAGTTACACTACTCTCCATGCACTGAGCCGCTGTGTTCCGTTTCTCTCCACGCGGCGCCGTGTTTATGAAATTAAAGCGCGCACGAGCACCAGCTCACAGTTTCGTGCGCACACACAAACACGCGCGCGAGCGGTGAACTACAGCCAACGCAGAGAAAGCCTCGCTTACAACAGGTTTCACGTCAACAGCGTACGCGCAGCGAGCCAGCACGCGCCTGCCTGCTGAATATCCACCATCTTACACACACATACATACACACACGCGAGAGCACTCACACACGCACTTACCATCCGCGAACGGTAATCTGAGGGAAAATAAAAAATAAAGGCGCAGAAACGATGGAACCAAAAAGAAAGCAAGCGCACGTGAGAGCCGGACACAGTGTGTGTGTGTGTGTGTGTGTGTGTGTGTATGAAAGAGAAAGCCAAGAAGGTGCGCGAGGCACTGCGTCTCTCCCGCACCGCGTGCTTGAATGAAGGGCGGCGCCCGCGCACCCTAAAGAACTCCAACTACCTCATTAGCATAAATCAGCCGCTTGCGCCAATCAGAACGCGCCGCTTTACTACAATGCAAAACAGCCTCAAGTGCAAAACATCTGCGACTGACGTAATAATAATAATAATAATAATAATAATAATAATAATAACGTTTAGCATACACAAAGTATATAATCTAAAATTGCACAAGTAAAATTTGAAAAATATTAAAAATAGCTATTAAAAGTGTATATTATTTTTTAGAAACTATAACTATAAATTATTCGTTTCAGTATTACTTTGCAACATTTTAGTATTTGGAATTTGTTTGTTTGTGGAAACATTTTGTTTCTTATTTCATTCATAAAATAACTAGATTCAGCAATTCTATAGTTTTTACTCTGTGTACAGTATTTTTAATTTGATGAGAGAAAAAGCAATAATATCAATAATCAGACTTAGATATGTGAATAATATGCAAATACAGTGTAATATTAAACTATAAATCACGTTTTAATAATAATAATTAATAATTAATAATAATATAAACTTTCAGTTAATAAAAATATAAGTATTAATAACATATATAATTGTTCCTGTTAAAGTATTTCTTTACAAAATTTCATATTTGGAATGTATTGATTTTTAAAAAAATATTTTTATTGACGCATTGACAGCAGTTTATCTATAAAATCCAAACTTTACTGATGGAATCCTCATCTTATAGGATTGGTGACATTTTATTCAGGGATAGTTATCAATACACAGATTATATTCTTTAAAATGGTGTTAACAGGATGATGTTTATCAAATATAGCATAAATATAGAGCTCATATAAAGTTTTAGAATTGAAAGGTACACAGAATATTTTATAGAAATAATTAAAAGAGCATTTCCATCCTGATAGTTCCATCTAAACTGCAATATCATCTTTGTTAAAGCCTGGCGTTCCCATCAGGGGTACGTTTCAGCACTGCAGCCCTGACCAGGACAAAGCGGCTACTGATGAGGGAATGAACTAGCTGACTTTAAAGCGTGCATTAACTGCTGTATTCACTCATTTGAGGTTTGCGTTAATTCAAAAGTTTACATTTCCCACATTATTTTAAACATATAGAAACACCTGTCCTTTTCCAAGGCTTCAAGAGGAAGGTGATGAGACAATGGAGAAAGCAAGAGAAATTTTCCAGCAGTAACTACTCCAGGTGTTTATATTTAGTTTGATTTGATTGTTATTCAGCCGCATATTTAACGTGAGCCTTGTAAGATAGTTATTTTCCTGTTCTTTATAGTCTTTGAAAAGCATTCACACACTTGAATATGAAGTGCAGCTTCACCTGAATATGAGCATAAAGATGGAGTTATGAATCAGGTGTGAACCCATTGGACTATTGGGGGAAAGTGACCAGCAGAATAGTGCAAATTCTTATTATTTATTATTAAATCTAAAGTGGATCAATTACTACAATATGGACATGAATATTCAACTCAATTCAATTTTTATTTGTATAGAGCTTTTAGCAATGCTTTACAGAAATATGTAAATTCTAGTTAAATAATCCCAGATGAGCAGCCTGTGGCGACGGTGGCAAGGAAAAACTCCCTGAGACCACAAGAGGAAGGACCTTGAGAGGAACCAGACTCAAAAGGGAACCCATCCTCATCTGGGTGGCGCTGGATAGTGCGCTTACAGCTAACACACTTCTGTAACTGTGTGTAATATGGTCAAAAAATGTACAGTTACATAATTCAGTATAGTTTAACATAAAGTCTGTTCTGTCTCAGCCGAGGCACTGAGGGAGATTCGAGTGCGAGACTGTTGGTGGTCATTTAAGTCATCATATGCTATTGTAGCAGAACCGCTCATGTAAACAGCAGTTCAATGCCATCTTCACAGTTCTAGGTGTGTGTTGAGGCACTTCATATGGTGCCGTCCTCAACAGGAGCAAGTGGTTTCCAAGTGATGACTCCAGTCAGGAGTAGGACATCAGGATGGATCAGGCAGGTCCAGAAAGCAGAAGGGGTCAGGATCACTGAGAGTCTCAGGAGTATCATGTGCAGCTCGACAGACAGACAGAGAGAGAAAGAGAGAGAGAGAAAGAGGGAGAGAGAGAAGGTTCCAGTATGAGATTATCCTTGTACTAAAGATCTCCTTCCATTATATAACACATCATACCGCCAAATGTTGTAGATGATTTTCTAACCCATTTCTGAAACTTCATGAGACATTATTTTCCTTGAGTTTTCCCACCGCTGGGATGCGCTGCCTGTTGTTCCCACTCTAATCAGGAGACAATGCTGATTTTGCACTCGACCATTGAGCCAGAGGTCGTGTGAGTCATCACACTTATATAACGTTCTCCTGCGTTCTCTTTCGTCCTGCCCCACAATCTGCATCTTTAACCGGGTTAAACAGCTTCCTTCATCTGCCGAGGACTCAAGGCTACGTTTCAGTACAGCCTGCGTAACGACCATAGTGACTTAAATCTTTACCAATGTTACCGCTAACTCAAACACTCGTGAGCAAGAAATAATTAGAAATAATTGTTTGTACTGTAATGACCAGTGTAAACTTTATTTTGCATTTAGAGACAAATTAAGTTCACAGTCACACTGACAAATTCAATCAATGTAAAGTGATTTTTTATTTTTTCAGTATGAAATAAACACAGCACTATTACACTTCTTTTAAAGGACCACATTAAAATACCACAACTTTCATATCAATCTGAGATGCATATATTAAAACTGTGATATATGAAAAATTAGTGCAACGTTAGGGCTGATTATACAACAAAATGCACACATTTGAAAACATTACTGCTATTATACAGTATGTACATCATTTATCATTTCATACAAGGAAGAACCGTGGAATTTAAGGACCCACAGTTAGTCAAGTTGACATTTTAAAGACATATATGCTAAAAAGTTAGTAATTTTTGCCAAAATAATTGTTTTCCAAGAGAAGTTAATTCAATAAATGAACCAATACCTATAAAATAAATATAAAATTATAAATACGTAAACACAAAGTAAAAAAACAAATCGACACAATAATTATATCCAGAAAATGTAAGTTGCAACTGAACAAAAAAAATATTGTAAAAAGTTTGCCTGCATGTACAGCTCATGCTGAATAGTAAAATAAATAAATAAGTATCTCTTTTCGGTATTTTTTGGTGTTGTTTTTATAATAAAATGGCTGCAGTTTATCCTACACAGCGGTTTCTGTGCTTTTATAAGCAAAATGTAAAATGTATAAAATTGCCACACTGACTGGTAAAAAACATTTAGAAATAAAATTTAATTTTATTGCTGTTTTCTTTGTTAAAAGTAAATAAAGAGCAGAAAGGGAAAGGAAATCTGACGTATCTAATCTCTTAGACCCTGTATAAACTCCACTGAACACAGCATTTAACCCAAAGCTTTGTGACAAGGAGCCTTCAAAAGCATTACGTTAAAATGACCCAAATGATGACCAAGCTTTATATGGATTTGCAGTAACACTTCACTCTTATGGCACCAGCAGAACCAAGCATACCGATCCAAACGCAGCTCCGGAACCTCACCAGGGTTAGTGGATATATAACTGGACATGGGTCACATGGTCAGAGAGAACTAATAGAAAACCTCAGAAACACCATCAGCATGTTAAAAATGAAATTTGAAGATCCAAGATCCTGATACAGATTTTTTGCCAAAAGATGTTGAAAAATCATGTTACATGTTGAATGTAATGACATTACTGTGTGTTTAAGCGGAAAAAATATTTTATTATCAACTTCTACAGATGTTTTGGCTCGGCTTTTAGTAGATATGTCCGGATAATACATCAAACCAAGAAATAAATTCAATTAAAATGTTACAAAACTATCTTCCAGTTTGGATTACTTGCTCTATATACAGTAACTTGGAAATGTACTCCTACACCTAGCCAGAAGACTGGGACAATGTGCAAAAACTGCTTTAATGGGAGCGTATTTAGGAGTGCTCCAATGGCCGTGTCTCAAACGGTTAATACTGTAGAGCTTAGAGAAGATCCTGGTCATCCTGAAGATTTTTTAAATCACAGATTCAATTAATAATCAGTTGTCTCCAACTATATGTATTGCTCTATTCGTTTGACCTCAAGAGTAAATCGGTGCAATATATAGTATGTGGATTCTAAATAAGAATCAACACAAAGTTCTCTCAGGCACTGAACACAGCATCATTTACTCAAAGTCTTACAGATTCAGCAGCACTAGGCCCTCACTAGACTTAATATTCATAACATAGATGTTGCAAACTGTTTTCATATACTGATTAGTCTTTTTAGTAAATATAGAGCAGCTGTAAGATGTCAGTGCAGGTTGTTAGGGTTTGCATGGAAACTTCTTGTTTTTGTTAGGATTTTCCTTCTTCTCCTTCTTCTGTTAAACCAAAGCATTGGTGGTACAGGCATGAAAGTCGGTCACTCGTCTTGCCCAGTGGTGACACTATTGCAGAGTGCTGTAGTTTTCGGCAGATATCTTGGCCTGTGAGTATTATGGGGCTGGGGAAGCTATTTGGGGGAAAAGTGTGCTTGGACTCCTCAGATCACCATGTGTGGATATTCTTCTTATCATTATTTCATAAAAATGAGAAAGAATTCGGAACTGGTGTTACTGTGATTTTTATATGCATCTGGCGCACATTGGGTGGTACTATGTTAATGTGGTATTGGTTGATAGATTTACAGTGGTGCAACTGTCACACTTCATGATAAAGATTTACTATTAAGATTAATTGTTTAACTGATTAACTCCTTGCCAATAGTTAAATCTTTATAATGCATTTTATCTTCCAAGTTTTTTACTTTTGGGGGGGGGCTTAAGTGGACTTCTAGGAGTTACTCTCACATGTTTTCTACACATCATCCCTGCTATTAACTACATATTTGCAAAATCCAAGACAAAGAACAGTTGTTTCAGCTCAAAACTGAGTGAATGTTGTCCTTTTCTCGTGAACTTCCAGATAGTCTGGATCAAAATTAAGCTGTGCTTTTAACTCCCAATATTCACCTCTGTTGGGCTTTACATACATCATTGTTTGCTGTATTCTTTCCGGATGCAAATACTGATGTGAGATGTTGTAATCAGGCAAATACTGAGTCGTATTATGTCTGCGTGGTAAACTGGATCCACAGGAGCCTTGGTGGCTTCTTGCCAGGATGTCACGATAAAAAAGGTGATCATCTTGTAGAGGAGAAGGTCTGTTACTTGCACCGAACTCTGAGCCATTTACGATGCTTCTCAGTTCCTCATCCGAGGTGTAGGACAAAGCATTTTGCTCATCGAAATCAGTGTACCTTTCTGCCAGAACAGCATCCGTGATGCACTTAGATGCTGGAAGAGCAGGGACATATTCATAAACGTGACCTGCTGAAGTCCTGACCTTTGCTGCTGGTCTGTCAATATAAAGGATATTGAAGGAACTGGAGTCGGTGCTCTTGCTCTTGTCCTTTTTGTGCCGTTTTATTTTGAAAATTGTGCATAGGCCAGCGGTAATGAATACAGTTGCGATCAAAATAAGGAGCAAAGTGAGAATAAGCACGGAGAGAGGCACCGTGGAATCCAGTGAATTGTAATCCAGTGTTGTCTCTAAAGTAATGGTGCTGCCTGGGACGGATTCTTCTTCTGGAGGAAGCAGGGAAGTTTGAACATTTGAATCAACTGGGCAAAGATCAGAGGAATGAACAAAGCGTAAATCCTCTCCAGTGAATTTTGATGGAGATTCACAAATCACATCATTCACCACGGTTCCAGAACTGAGCTCTTCCAACCATCTTTTCATTTCCGCAATTGAACAAGAGCAATCCCAGGGGTTCTCAAATAGATCTATCTGCACCAATGATGTTAAGTCTTCCCAAACACCATCGACTGGAAGGTTTCGTAGGTGATTGTTGCGTAAATTCAACCGGGCCAAGTTTGAACCTCTGAAAACTCCCATTGGCAACGTTTTGAGCAGGTTATTATTCAGGAATAGTAGCTGTAGATTGGGTACTTGCTCAAAGGTACCAGTTTCTAGTTCTCTGATCACGTTGTACTCCAAGTAGAGAAACCGGAGGCGCTCTAAGCCCGAGAACATATCAGCAGTGAGCCGCTCAATTAAGTTTCCATTCAAATAAAGTCTTCGTAAGTTATGCAACCCTGCAAAAGCTTTGCTGTGAATGACGGATATCCGATTATTGCCCAAGTGAAGCAGATCCAAGCTGGAAGTGTCCAGAAAGTCTGAACTGTGCACTGAGTTGATATAGTTTCCTGTGAGGTACATCTTTTTGGGATTATATGGTTTGGGATTCAGATCTGAGATGCACTCTATTTTCCTCTCTTGGCAGTTTACGTTCAAGCCCAAATCCGAAATTTGGAGATTGCAAGTGCATACAGTGGGACACTCAAGAGAGACTGGGGATTTGGTTTGGTACGCCACCACTGGGCCATGACTTTGCGCTTTGCTGGTGGGAACCCTTGCTGTTGGTTTGGTATGTAGCTTCCCTGCTTGACGGCTGCTCTTTGTGGCTTGTGTAGAGAGTACAATGTTTGAGGACGCGATTGCCTCAGGTTCATGAAATGCTTCGGCACCCATTTCATATTCAGCTACGGCTCTTCTTGGGCACAGTTCCTGCTTGGAGATTGCATCAAGGTCCCTTCCATGAAGCCGGAATGGTGTTTCACACACAATGTCTCCTGCTAACGCAGTGTACGACATGCTTTCTAGCCAGTCTTTGAGGCCAATAAGCTCACAAGTGCAGTTCCAAGGATTCTCTTCAAGCTGTATTTCCACAATTTTGGATAGATGTTCAAGAAGTCCATTATAAGGGAGAACTTTAAGCTGGTTCCCTCTGAGATCAAGGTGGGTCAAAGAAACGGACTGAAAAACATTTTTGGGCAAGGAATATAGCAAGTTGTCATTCAAAATCAGCACATCTAGACAGCGTAACCCATTGAGGGTGTTCGGCTCGATGCGGCTAATGTAATTATAGTCCACTTGAAGGTACTCTAGACTTTCCAGGCCAATAAAGGTATAGTCTCTGAGCACCTCAATTTTGTTGTTGTTTAAGTGCAAGCGCTTTAGTGCACCAAGTCCGTTAAAAGCCCCAGTCTCAATTTCGGCTATATCATTAGTGCCCAGGTGTAAGATCCTGAGTCCTTTGTAACGTGAGAAGTCATCCGATGAAAGTTTTTTCAGCAGATTTCCTGTGAGAAACAGATGATGTGTGTTGAAGGGCAGAAATCCGACTTCAGAGAGACTTACTATTCCTCGTCTTTCGCAGCTGGTTATCGAAATTCCATCTTTTTCTTCGCAAACACACAATGTTTCACAAACGTCCTCATAAATATCAAACGCCTCACTAAAACAGATAGACATGGTGATAAACGATATCACTGTTACGCAGATTTTCATGTTTAGCCACATGGATGGTGCCAATCACTTCAGTATCATCTGACCTAGAAAATACGAGAGAGAGAGAGCGAGAGAGAGAGAGAGAGAGAGAGAGGTAAAAGGAAAGTAATTTATTTATGATAGAACTGTTCCATAGTCTAATTCTGAATACATGGTAATATTGCACATTGATATTCTGTTTAACACAGACTTTACCTCTGACTGTTACAAAGCGCTGACACTGGAGACTCCTTCCATACATGATACATAAACACACACGTTTTTGAAGATTTCAAGCTGACACTGCTGCGTGAGCCATGCTGCTCTAGAAAGTGTATAGAAAACACCTTCTGACCAATCAGATTCGAGCATTAAACTCGACATTTTTAGATTTCGGAGAGACAGTGCATACACGTACCTAGCCCTTTATTATTCCAAACTGCAAGCCATAATCAGTATTGTTTTATGTTTTGCTTCTTTTTTTCCAGTTTCAATGATCAGTTGTTTTTCATTTTTAACATAATTTATAACATATGAGTGTTCATATGCATCTACAGCATACAGTATAGCATTATTTTCATCTACACCTGACGTTCTAATGCGCTCTGAACTGAAACAGGTCCCAATTTATGGTGCATTTGATACATAGCTCCTGTGAAATGCTGCTCACTGAATTATAAACTGTTAAAAGAAATAAATTAATAAAATGTGGGAAAAGAGAAATATTGGTGATGACATGCGTGTAAATATTGCTGCAAGCCTAAAGCGTATGACCTATATTTTCTACATGCAAATCTTCATTTTTTTATTTTGGATTTCTTTCCTTCAGGTATGACATAAGGGTCGACTTACCATCGACGTAAAGATCCACAAAACATTTGTTAATAAATCGGAAACTGTTGATTCATTGTTCTGAAGATGATGAATTCAGCAACATCCCCGTCCTCCGCCTGTCTCCTTCTTCTCTCGCCTCTCTTTCCTCCCTTTCTCTCTTCTCTGTCTCTTTGGTACGTCTTTCTCTTTTAATCCTTCCACTTCTCTCCTTCCTTTTCTCCTCGTCTAGTTAATCATTCCAAATATTTCTCTGTGATGTATGTTTATGTAACACGACTGATTTACAAGAGGACAGAACATGAGCTGCAGTGTTTCTCTCTCTGTCTGTCTTCCCTCTCCCTCCCTTCTTCTCTCTCTCTCTCTCTCTCTCTCTCTCTCTCTCTCTCTCTCCCTGTTTCTCTTTGCCAGTTTAGCCTGTCTCTGATTGGCTCTCCTCTCTTTTATCACTCCTTGTCTTATGCTGATTGGCAGCTGAATACATTCTCTAAGAAAAAAACATTACTCTTTATTTATATCACACAGTAGCATGTGTTACATTTCACCATGGAAAAACTCCTTTTGGTAAATGAGGACAAAACCAAAGCAACAAGGACATTTGTGAAGAAATCTTTACCTCTACACATGATGTTAACCATTATGTACTTGATGCTGTGAAATAATTGCATTTAAGTATTATACATTTGGTGACTGGAATTTTAAACGAGTGAACCATCAAACACGCACGGCTCAGGTCTGAGCATCTGACTACACGCTCTCAATCAAAAAAGAATTCATTTTACTGCAGAATTTTCAAGTTATTAATGATTCAACGTCAGGTGATCAATCTACTTGGGATAGGAGTCAAATTTAATCGATTATAAAATAACCATTTCAAATTGTTAGCTCACCATGCCAGCACAGATATAGTGGACTACACTGTGGTCAGATATGAAAATTTATTCAGTGCAGAATTTTTAAGTAATTTGGATTCAGAGTTACATGTTAATTCTATTGAACTGACTGAGAATAAAAATAAATTCATTTCACTGCAGTTCATAATAATAATAATAATAATAATAATAATAATAATAAATGAACTGATTCAAGCCAGGAGTCAAATTTAAAATGGATCATTATTTCAACAGTGTATTGATTTTGTATACTTAAAGGCAGAATTGTATTCTTCTCAGGTTTTGTCAGAAGGGTTTATGTTGGCTGGATGTGCAGGACATTAGGATGAGAGAGAGAGAGAGAGAGAGAGACAGAGAGAGAGAGCGAGAGCGAGAGAGAGAGACAGAGAGAGAGAGAGTGAGCAAGAGAGAGAGAGAGCCAGAGAGTGAGAGACAGAGAGAGAGAGAGAGCGAGCGAGCAAGAGAAAGAGAGACAGAGAGAGAGACAGAGAGAGAGAAAGAGCGAGCAAGAGAGAGAGAGGCAGAGAGAGAGAGAGAGAAAGAGACAGAGAGAGAGAGCGAGAGAGAGAGAGAGACAGAGAAAGACAGACACAGAGAGAAAGCGAGAGAGAGAGAGACAGAGAGAGACAGACACAGAGAGAAAGCGAGAGAGAGAGAGAGAGAGAGAGAGCGAGACCCACCCACCCAGAGAGCACGGCCAATTTGACTCCCCTGGCTCGAGACCACTGAGGGATAAAAAAAAATCACCCCTTTATTATTCATAGTCCTACACAATTTTTGCTGATTTGTGTATTTGAATACTGGCTCAAATGGAAAATGTTCCAAGGTCAAAGCGCAACACACTGTTTGGTTGCTGTAATTAATTAATATGCTGAATTTACAAGTTAATGCCTCGCTGACTGACGAGCTGAAGTGCTCTCACACTGTGCACTCGCGTCACTGCTCCACGCCTCTGTGTGGCCAGAAAAATAAATGTCGCTGTGCTTTGGATATTCTTTATGTTTAGATATAAATTGCAAGTCAGCAATGACAATGCAACACAACTGACATTCTCATTAGGAACGGTAGGGCATTTAAAGGGTGATGTTTTCTGAAAATTGGAACGATTTTTACTCGTTTTATGATTTACACAAACTTGCGTTACTTACTCATCAGCCACATGTTAAAGGAACATCTGCTGGGAACCTCCGGAGGTGGTAAAGGGGAGCCATTGGTTTTAAACTGCTCAAAAAGCAGAGAGCCGAGGACTCCCACATCACACTAGAGTTGTCTTTCTCTTAATAGTACATGAAGGCTTTCAGCTTAAAGGGTAATCTCTGGAACAAGCCGTTACGCCTGAGCCGACTGCTCTTCTTAAAGACCATGGTTGCGAGTCAAGTGGTGCTGACAGGAGATATGAGATCTGACACATCAGGTAGGAAATAGGTCACAGTCAGCATCACGGCTAAACACAGAGCTCTGAACAGTGACACGTTATACCATGGTACGTTTATGGTAGAGATGTACAATAATTTAAACATTGTTAATTAAATAATTTTATGCTTTTCTGACATGCCTGAGAGCTACACAATATCACCAAATCACCATAATTCTGGTTCAGATCAGGTATTATTGCTAAAGAAAAGGTTACTATAATCATTATTGCTCGGATAAAGGATATGTGGCATTAATCTTTATCTCAGAAATTGACTAAATGATTTTCAGCTATAGTATATTCGTGTAACATGTGGTTTGAAAGTGTTATTTATTGAAGGCATTTATTTATTGAAATGACAAAATGAAAAGAAACTAGGCCTTGAAAAGACTCTGACTTACAGTAACAAGACTTCGCAAGGAGGAACAAAAACAACAGGCAGAAATAACCAAAGTACTGAAGGTCTGGGAAAAGACACGGAACAGGTGAACACATTAGGCTAATCACCTGATCACAGCATCGCAGGGGTGGAGGCGGGACTAAACAGAACAAATGCACATGACGTGAACCCGAATCAAAGCAACACGAGAAGGGGAGTCCGTGAACACTTGCATTTCTTGACGTGAAAGTGACGGAGGGAAGCAAGTTCCGGATAGCAAATGAGCTTAAACTTGACCGTGTTTGGCATTTAAAATGCGAATCAAAGTGAAACAAAAGTCTGCCAGATATAAAATAGTAAAAGAGGCAAACGAAAAAAATATGATACATCACATAAAAAAGTGAGTCAAAATGGAATACAAGTCAATAATAAAAATAACAGAAACTTAACGTAAAAGTAGGATGCCAGAAAATGTAAGGCGAATTATATACAACAATTAAAAGCTGAAGTTAAAATTGAAAGTTCTGTTTTTCTATAGAATACGCACGGGATAGACTGCACTAAAAAGAGATCCGCTGCAGTTTAACTGGTCGTTCCAGATGATTATGTCGATTGATTTATCTCCAGTTTTATTGTGGAGGTAAAGACTGCTCTTTTTGTGGGTCATGAATGATCGCTCACACTAACACGCTCTGATGTTAAACTGTGGAGCGACTATGCAAAACGTGTGAAGATTGGCAGGTCTGGTAATGTAATGTAATATAATCGGAGTAAATGTCACTGGATATCCTGGCAGTGTAAGATTCTGTTCATGGTACAGCGTGGCGTCTGGAACGGTTACTGGATTCGGAGCAATTTTTATTCTCTCGGATTTTGTATTGTTGGCAAAAGCAAAGCCCTCAAAGCGGTCGCCCTTGGAAGAAGAGCATAATTAATCGTTTGTACTGTTGGGCTTCATTTTCCTCCAAACCAGAGGGGACAGCTGCCCGGTGTACACCGGAGGCCAGTCACGTCATACACATTCCTCCACACGACAGCCGCCTCTTCCCCATATGCCAGTGTGAGCTGCTTGTCCGAGGGAATGGAGAAAGCCACGGAAGACCCATAACAACCTTTTAAATTGTCATTTAAGCACAGCTGCATGGGGAGATGTAGATATCCAACTGGCACCTCATTCCATTTAACTCATTTTCATTTAACATGACAAAATATGATCATTCAAATAATACAAAATCGACACATTTCTGCTCGTTTCACCTCACACAGAAACAGTCATTATCCATACTGGGTGATTAAAATGTGCTTAAACCTGGAACATCCTGCTGATTACTTCATGTCCTCCTCCTTTACTGTCACCCTCTTGCTATTCCTCTCTCTTTTTCATTCACTGTGTGTTGCATTTCTGGACTCAAATCCTTGGCAGGTTAAGAGAACTAACTAAAGACTGAGAGACAGGAAGAGTATGAGCGCAGATCAGTGTTATATAAGTGAGGATGACTCACACATGACCGTCGGCTCGCTGATCTAATCCAAATTTCTCTCGATCAGAGCGAGCAGAACCAGACAGCATGGGGAAAAAAGTCAAGCAGCGTGCATGCATCATGTTTTATACATACGCAACAAGAGTTAAGAGGAAAATCATGTACTGTATCACACACTGTAATTAAAACGTGTATAATTCACACGACAGCACTCGGGTACCATAATCTGTTATGTTCTCTACATTCTGAGAATTTACACCAGGGATGAGGAAGATCACATAAGAAAAGAAAAGAACAACTTATAATTAGCGCGTACATTCATCAGGAGAGTTCGTTACTGCATTGTTTTAGAGTGAATCAAAAAAAAGAAAATCCACTAAACTATACATGAATAATTGTGTATTAAATGGAAAATAAATGCTAACCATTTTCCAGATTATTATTAGCTAAAAAAAACATTAACCATGTTTCCATTTAGATACTTACTAGCAATGGTTTTATTTAGGTAAGATAATTACCTTGTTATCAAATGCTGTAAGGTAGCATTAGCTGGCTGTATTTGGTAACACTAACCATGTTTACAGTTAGGTAAAACTAACTAGCAGAGGAAACACCAGCGGTATTTCCATTTAGTTACCAATATTTCAGTCTGCAGGAGTGATGCTAGCTGTCTCTTCATTTAGATACACATGGGAAACACCAGTGACATTTTTTATTTAGCTAACATTTGCTAGTTATCAAAAGTAATGCTAGCTACATATGGTAACACTAGTTGTGTTGTCACTGAAGTAAAACTAATTAGATTAGCAAACACTGGCATAATTCTAAGATATTAGACTGCCAAAGTTAAAATAGTCATCTTAGTTTATTTAGTCAATTAGTTTCTTTAGCTAACATTAGTTATTGAAGGTGATGGTAGCTAGCTACTTAGGGTAAAACTAGCCGTGTTTTGCTGAGGTAAAACTAGTATTTCCATTTAGTTAGAAGTATTTCCACTTGCAAGAGTAACATTAGCCATCCTTTACATTTAGATAAGCATGAGTTACACCAGGGATAGTTTCATATAGCCAGGATAAGCTGTTTGTCAGAGGTAACCCTACTGATGGTCTCATTCCGCTAACACAAGGTTTGGAATTCAATTCCTCAAATGATCCTTAATATCTCACCTCTCTTTTCTTCTTTTTTTAAGATTAAGATTCTTCTGTGAATGCTGAAAAAGGGCTTTTGTATCTTTATTTTCCTCAGATAATGTGTATTAAATTGAGTGTACCACTTTGCGTGCAGTTAGTCAGGCTGTGCAGAGAGCCATGTGCTAAAGCGATGGAACCTCACACGTCTCACACGCCTACAGCAGCCGCTAATGACGCAGCAACTTTCAGCTCAGCTAGAGAAGAAATGAGATATTTATCACGCTTACACTTGGACACAGCAGTGGATAGATGGGGTTTCTGTCAATCAACGGTGCAAATCAGCGAAACTCTATTTTGAATGCCCTGGTTCATGCATATATCATATACTTTCTGTCTTCTATGAAACATGACTGAGAAAGCAAGCTGTTTCAAAACAACACAAGCTTTTCCATATCAGGGAATTGTTGTAAAATTTGAGCACCAACTTTGGAAGTGATCAGAGTATCAATGTCACAGCAAGGTCAAATGTCTGAAATAGTTTTATTTTAATAGCTTCCTACCAGTTTGACATTTAATTTAAGAGTATTTTAGGCATACAAATTAGTAGAAGGACTAGATTCATTGGTGGTGGAGGCTTCCTGTCCACTCCTCTGGTATGGCGTTTTGCTTCTTTTGGGATTTATGTTCTAGAACGATCAGAATCTTTAAAGTGCCACATGAAAGTAAAAACCTTGAGTCACTTTTTTCTTGTGCTGATGAATGCACCAGAGATGGAGCTGAATATGCATGTGTTGTTGAGATTGAATATATAAAATATTCTAAATTAATACATGGGGCGTTACCACACAATGAGTCAAAAAAAAAAAAGAAAAGAAAAGTTGTTTTATTGGATATTATAAATCTATAGTTAACTATCTTAAAAAAATAAATAAATAAAGGTGTCTTTTTTTAATTTGGTCCTGCCAACCTGAGAAAATAGCAAAAATGTTTAGTGTAAAATCAGCTGTAAACTTTGATGTGTTAGCTGAAATTATTCCACAGCAGCCAGACATATTTATAGGCTGTTTTACAGTATAATATTTTGGTGATGAATGTATTCACAGAGAAGCAACATGTCATTTTACATCACTATATCGGAATCAAAAACTTAACTTTTACAACACTAGACTCATGTTGTGGTGATGCCCCAAACACAGCTACACGTGCAATACCTTCTTTTAGAGATTTTCACGTTCTTGCAATGAGCTTGACCCTTGTGTGCAGGGTTGCCAGGTTTTTGGTAAAATCTCCACCTCAACTGCAACTTGAAAATCACATGAAAGACAAAAGAAACCAGTTCCAAAGTGGAGGTACATTTGTGTACAACGTTGTGTACACAATTGCCAACTTGCTTACAAGGTAACAGTGGTGTGCACGCATTTCTGATTTATTTATGCAGTCGCTGCTCCATATAGTTCACACGCCACGTAGGAATACTGGCTGGATCTCAATATCGCATATTCACTGTGCTTGTTTTAAGTCATTCATAAATTAACATAGACATTACTAAAAAGAAATCGTTTCACAAATTGATACTGGCATTATAATGAAATGCTGCTTAAAGGATCCCATTTTGACTCACATGCCCCTTTTCAGTTCAAGGGCTGGTTCGAAGCCGGTGCCTAATTTTAAACCAGTTCTTAGCATTTGGACAGCCAGAGAACTGCCTCTTGGTCAGGAAAACTGGTTCAAGAGCTGCACCAACACTTTGCTGGTCTAGAACAAAGAACGGCTTATGTCAGAGGCTGGGGGCAGGATTACCGTGACCAACAAGACAACCCCAAACTTTGTGCCATTTAAAAAAAAAACAAAAAAACAGCTAGTGTAGGACCTAGTCTCCTAATCCAGAGAAAAACAGACGATGCAGTCTGTAGCTGTTGTTGTGCTTTTCGCTAGCATGGCTAAAGGTATGGCCGGGAAAGCGGAGACGTACACAAAGATGTAATGATGAGGTTCTATGGTGGTTCTCTAACCTGTGGTTATTCGAAGGTTTGCAAGTTGAACCAATTCCGACCCGGCGCAGAAGTAGCACCTGTCCTCGTTGGTGGAAAAGGGGGTAACCGAAGCACTACGAGGGCATCTCAGTTTCTTAGTAAATTCTAAGTAATAACTCAAAAACGTAATTAATTCTGATCAAGTAGGTGGCTGCTGTTGTCAGTTTCTTAATTTAGGAAAGACCTTGTTTTGAAACAGTTTGACAGATATACAGAGAGACAGTCACAGATAGACAGGCAGAAAGAGAGGCAGTCAGTCTGACAGGTAGACAGAGACAGACGGACGATCTGACAGACAGATTAACTGACATGTAGACAGACAGACAGACAGACAAATGGAGAGACGGCAGTGGAGTGATTTAAATGTGAATGAGATTAGTGTTTAACTGACGATTTGAAACTTCACTCAGATAAACAAAATAAACACACAACACCTCCGAACATGAACACAGGGTCAGGGGTCTTTCATTGTGAAAGACGTTCATCATCTTGTCCAGTTTTATTAATTTCACCCCTCATACAGGAAGTCAGAGGATAAACAGCAGAACAGTGAGATTTCATCTGTACATTTACATTCATCCGAATATATTATAAAAACTATTACACACTAATAAAAAACTGACCTCCCAAAATGCATTCTGCACCACATTCCCCACAGAGCTCGTTTAGATATGCGGAGGAAACGTGCCGGCGTAGTTACACACCGTTTCCATGGAAACAGGCCGAGGTGCTGCTCAGGAAGGGCTTGAATTGGACACGTCCCGTTCCTTTGGAAACTTCGCGTGACTCCGCAGCCACGTTCATTCGCGGCACTGTACAGAAGCATGCCGCTCCGGGTTCTTCTTTATGTAGAAATGGTTTAGTGTAAAAATAAGAAACATTGCGTGTAACAAGTTCATCTTCCAAATCTTGTGTCGGGTGAAGAACTCGATTTCATCTTCATCATGTCCAGCGAGCTCTCGCTTCTCACCTATTTACTCACCGACAGCAACAGATTGATCTGCAATGAAACAATGAAAAAAAAAAAACACTTTCCACAGCTGATACTTACAAACAGCTGTCTGTCTCTCTCAATCTGTCTCTCCCCATCTCTCGGTCACTGTATCTGTTTATATCTGTATCAGTCCATGTTAGTGGACTGTCTTACATCTATCTGTCTCTCCATGTTTGTATCTCCAGCTGTCTCTCTATCTTACTCCATCTGTCTGTATCTCAATCTATTATGCTGAGTCTGACTGTCTGTCTCTCTCAGTCTGTGTCTCTCTATCTGTTTCTCTCTCCAGCTGACTGTCTATTCATCTGTCTGCCTTTGTCCATCTGTCTGTCCATGTTTGTCTCTCCATCTGTCTATCGCTGTTTCTGTTTGTCTCTTTAACTGTTTGTCTCTCTCCATCTTTTTGTCCTGACTTTCAGTTTGTCTCTCCAATTGACTGTCTTCTTTATCTGTCTGTCTGTCCATCAGTCTCTCTCTCTGTCCATCTGTCTGTCGTCTTGTTGTTTTACTCAGCAGGGGTTTAATAACAGAAGACTGATCCAGGATCAGTTAAGATGTCCTCCATCCTGTAGCATGACTCAGGCGAGAGAAGCCACAGACACACACACAGACACACACAGA
>JAQQZX010000036.1:368889-385140 GCA_030068355.1 Notoglanidium maculatum | reverse complement strand
GAGGTAGAGGAGGGGTCTGGGAGGTTGGAGATGGAGGAGGGGTCTGGGAGGTTGGAGGTAGAGGAGGGGTCTGGGAGATGGAGGAGGGGTCTGGGAGGTTGTCTCTGTTATTCTCTCTTCTTTCTGTCTCTTTCAGAGCTGTAAGGATGTTGTTCAGGAGCGTTTTGGTTCAGAGCTGAAATATGACACAGCTCTTCGTCTCGCCGCTCTTCAGATGTACATTCTCACGATCAGCACCAAACAAACTCAGAAAGTCTCCCTCAAATACATCGAGTGAGTGATTCTCTGTTTGCATATTTATCTGTCCCTTTGTGCAATGCCCATTATCAATCTGTCTGTCCATCCATAAGTTAAAGTCAGTTTGGGGTTGCACTTGCCTTTGAACCATGTAGAAGCCAAGATAGTGTATTTTACCCATGCAGTGGCACACTTCTGGGGTTTACTGTGAGCTCTGCTGATCTCCCAGCCAGCTCTCAGGTGCTGCATGTGGGTATACAGGGAGTGGCATATGCGCCAGTCACTGCATGAGGGTTTATCGGTGAAACACGGCAAAACACCTGAACAAATCAAAAGGTCACAGCAGTTAGGGGAATCTGTCAGTAACCCTTACTCAACTCCAGTGTTGCGCAGTCACTTGTGCAGTTATTCTGTCGCTGTTCTTGAGGTCTCCTCACTACTCCTAATGTTAGTTAATGTTACCCAGCGAGCTAAATGACCAGCTCTGAATGCAGAGGACAGGGTTCTCTCTCACTCGCTTTGATGCAGTTTTGAGTCCAGTAGTAGTGAACTTGCTGGATAACCTTAGCTAGCTAGCTATAACAATGGGTCTTGTTGAAGAATAAATGCTCCTTTTTGATCTTTCAGTACATTTTTTTTGCACAAGGTTCAAACTTCCCATGTTACCTTGGGGAGCTCAGAGTTGGATATTAGCAAGATAGTTAACAAAATTTTAACTTGCTATCTAAAGCTAGGAAAAAAAATAGGGAACACATCTTTTAGAAGACCTGTCCGTGTTCCGGTTGTGTCTTTTTTTGCCTGATACGTATGTAAGCTCTGTGTATTTTGTAAACCAATCTGATTTTAGTCTTTTAGTTTTCATCTACCTAACAAACTAGCTTGCTACCATTGTGATGGTAAAACTGAAAGTCTTTCCAAGGCTGAATAGTGATGTTTGACATATCTGAGATGGCAAGTGACTTGCAGAAACTCATGAACACCAATTTCGGACACGCCTACCCAGTATTAATGTTTCTCTTAATTATGTAGAATTTTTTTACAGGGTCAGTTAAAAGTACTTAGCAAGTGGTCAAAAATCTAATTAATAATTCCTGAACATACACCTAAAAGAGTTGTCTACAAAACACATTTCTCTCTTGGTCTGCAGGAAAGAGTGGGGGTTGGCTCTGTTTCTGCCCCCGGCGGTACTGTCCAGCATGAAAGAGAAGAACATCAAGAAGGCCATCGCACACATCCTGAAAACGAATCAGAACCTGGTGCCTCCTGGGAAAAAGGTAAGCGTGCACAGTGGGGTCCAGAAATCCCTGAATGTGCTGTATACTGACCCCTAGTGATACATCAGATGAAATAAGTAATAATAGCAATACAAATTATTAATAGTACTTTTATCGTTGGAAAAAAGCAGAGCAGTTTTGTACAAAAATGTAATTTAAGGTGTTTAACAAACCATAAGTAAGGCAATATTTTTGATAAAAAGACTCATTTTATTGTATGTGTATTTGTGTACATTGAATAGATTGATTAATGTAATTGCTTGAGTGATTGAGCGATTGATTGATCGATTGCAGTTGACGGCACTGCAGGCCAAAGTTCACTACCTGAAGTATCTCACTGACCTGAGATTATATGGAGGAAGGGTGTTCAAGTCCACACTGCTTGTAAGTGTGTTTGTTCTTTAATAACACAGTGTGTATTTGCATAAAAGATACAATTACGCAAAAGATTATTCTGAGATTCTTTCTCAGATTCAGATGTAAAGAACTGTCTCATTTGAGCATTATTATTTAGTAATATACTTAGAATTGAAATTTTGTTGTTTTGTTGATAATCTATTGTTTAGCATTCTGCGCTATTTCAATCAGTGCAGTGAAGAAAGCATAATAGAATTACTAAAACAATAAAACTATAGACAGTGTGTGTGTGTGTGTGTGTGTGTGTGTGTGCTTATGTCATATCATTAGCAAGGAGAGAAGCACACGGAGGTGACGCTTCTAGTTGGGCCACGACATGGAATTAGCCACGTCATCAACACCAAAACCAACATGGTGGCCCTGCTCGCCGACTTCAGTCACGTCAACCGCATCGAGATGTACACAGAGGATGAGAGGAACGTCAGAGTAGAGCTCCACGTGCTTGACGTGAAGGTATAATGGGTGGATAGATGGATGGATTGGGAGATGTTTGGATGTTTGGATGGATGGATGGATGACTGGTTCAGTAGGAAGGATGGATGGATTGGGATGTTTGATTAGGTCATGAGGGTCATGTATTTGTATCAGAATTTGCAGCAGATTCACAGAGGAACTCTCTGGTCATGTCGACTACAGCGAGTAAAACAAGGTCCTCTGGTTCTTTGCACATTTCGCAACGCAGTGAGAGAGTCTGTACGACATGTTTGTTCTAACAAGTGCTTGTTCCTGAACTGTGCACAACAGTGCAAGGTTTTGATCATTTTTTGTGATGTGTCCAGATCCCATTTCTTTCTTTTTGAAAAACTCAACAGACTTGTGTTTATGGATCGAGTGATTTGTCTCCAAATATCTTTTGAATTTCAATGGTTTCATGCTTTCTGCAGTCAGTACATCCAACAGTTGAGGAACTGGATTAATGGATGGCTAAATGGATAGGAGGGTGTTTGGATGGAGGGATGGATGGCAGAGAGTACAATATAACGGATGGATGGATGGATGGATGGATGGATTGGAATGCTTTGATAGGGTCATGAGGGTCATGTGATTGGTGTGAAGTTAGGAAGGATGGCGGAATAGATGGGGAGGTATTTGGATAGATGGACGGATAGATGGATGGTACAGAGTTCAGTAGGAAGGTTGGCTAGATTGGGATGTTTTGATAAAGTTCTGAGTGTCATGTGATAGATGAGAAGTTGTGATGGGTGGATGGATGTCTGACACATTGTGCTGTTGTGAAGAATGGATGAATGAATATATTGAGATGTTTTGATAATCTGATTAATGAGAAGAAAAGGTAGGAGCTTCCTCTGATCAACGTGAAGGTGTGGGTAGATGAAGAATTGAGAGCTGGGACTTGTGATACCTGGACTTGTGGTTGAATAAATACGTTTATTTAGCTTGAGGGATGGGGTAAGATATAAATAGGGTGTTTGGATAGATGAATGGATGAATTGATGGACGGAGAAGCTGAAAGTCATGGTCGAGCACCACATGCCGGATTGGTGTTGGATGAAGATTTTTATCTGTGTTATTAAGGGGAGATGATGAGAGTAACGGGGTGAATAGTTTGGTGCACTGGCATATTAGAAATGAATGTATAGAAGAGGATTGTCAATGTGGTGTTCCATGTACTGCTTTCAGTGTGATGGATGGATTCATTGTTTTCTGCCAAATATTTCTACTGGTATTGTTCATTTATTCTGCTTTCAAACAACATTTAGATGTTGATGTTGTTTTCTCAGCCCATCACACTAATAATGGAGTGCAGTGATGCAATGAATCTGGCATGTCTTACTGCGGGTTACTACAGACTGTTGGTGGATTCACGGCGCTCCATCTTTAACATGGCCCACAGCACATCTGGTAAGGGTGAATTCATGGATATGGATGTATGTATTCATGAGGGTTTTTAAAAACTTCATCTATATTATTTGTCCCTGTCTTTTCTTGCTGTGACTGCTGTGCCAACTCTCTTTTGTTAGGCCATGATTCCCGAGAAAAGCACAACTTTCAAGCGATTGAGTGGAACTATGGTTCCTGTACTGGATGTGAGGACCACAGTGGTAGGCTCTCAGACTCAGACTCCACCCCCATGTATATTACTGAGCTCCACCAAGCACATCGGGCAAGCAGGGGCACCTGTATGCAATCCCATGCCCACGCACAGCCTTTTTCCATGGGCAAGTCTGACCCTTCACCCAAGAGCGCCAAGGTGTCTTTTATATTTGGAGATGCTCCATTGGATAGCGTGAATCCCCAGCATTTGGGGTACCAAAGGTTAATGGAGGACATTCCAGAGGTTTTGGACGACCAACAGCCACTTTACATGCATCAGGATGACTATAAACCCTTGGATTCTTCTTTGGATATGGATGGCTTCCAGTACGGACATCATATGGTCTACGGCGATGGTAAAATCTTTGGTACCACTGAGGGAATCGAGGAGCCGCTCCTGCATGACATCTGCTATGCCGAAACCACAGATGATGCCGAAGAAGAAGACGACATTAGTTGTGAGGACGACATGTCAATGATGGCGATGGCGGATTCTCGAGAAAGAGCTCTGTCGCTGCTTTCCCTGTCAGAATCTAGCGACGATATCATCGACCTGACTTCTCTTCCACCGCCTCCAGAAGGAAACGATGCAGAAGACAATGATGTGCTTTTGCAGTCACTAAACTTGGCCATAGCTGCTCCGCCACCCGGATTCAGGGACAGCTCAGATGAAGATGAGCACCAAGGAGATCAAATGAGGGAGAAAAGAAACTTGGACATCCCAGTGTCACTAATTGACTCTGTGCCGATGAACGTGGACAGAGAGACAGAGGAAGTGTTAGATGATGCTGTCGTTTCCACTTTGCAAGCACTGGAAGCTTTGGCAGCCTCTGAAGATCAGTCCCATCCACAGTCGGACAATAATTCAGGTTCTTACTCTATCGTAACCTTCATTCATTGATGACGTCTTCCAGCCATTGATCGTTGTTCAGTTATGAAATGTACACTCCATTTCCCTCCCCTATATTTCCATATTGTTTCATATATTTATTTTCATTATACATATAAGTGAACTCATTGTTTTGTTTTGAGATGTTGCTTTCTTTTTCTGGAATCATTTGTTTATGTTCTTCCATTGTTAATGTTGTAAACATTTGTTGGTTTCATTGTCTTTGTCATTTTTTTTGTACAAATAAAAGATTTAAAATATGTTCAAAATGACTCATGGTGTGAAGGCTTGTTATGGTGTCACGGTTTCACGGTTAGTCACAGTGTCAAATCTAATGACAATCTTTCAACTTTAAATAGCTAGTATTCTCTGTTTCACTAAAAGTATGTATGTCTTAGATAAACATGAAGGTAGGTACTGTTTTTTTTTTCATAAATCATTTGCTGGATATCTTTTACTAAGGTCAAACAAACCAAATGTTTTATGTTACACTGCTAGTACATGTTATACTGCTGACAGCAAAGTGAAGGGCAACAATTAAAAGCATGACCTTCTCATGGTAATATGATTAGCTTTATATATTAGTAGCAAAGATGCTACATCAACAATTTAAGCTTGCTAAACAGTGAACGTTCTGTTTAGTTGATTTTTGTTTGTTATAGACAGGGATGCAAAACAAGATTAGAAATTTGGCCTTGAGTTTCCCCCCCACAAACAAATGAACAAAATATGGAAAATGTCAGATAAATCTGAAAATCTGGTCACTGAATGGTAAGTGATACCGTGAAACCGTGATGTTTTTGATTATCATACTACTAAAATGTCAAATGGTGGCTAAAACAATTGTCTTTCTGTGACACACAGGTGTAGAAATATCTCGATCCTATAGTCCTGAGTCTGCTTCAGATTCTGGAAATGAGACTAATTCCTCCGAAATGACCGAGAGCTCAGAGCTAGCAGCAGCTCAAAAACTCTCAGACAATCCTCTGAAAATGTTTGTGGCCACCGCTGAAGGGTATCAGACGCTGGATGCAGAGAAAACGGAGTTTCGTTTGAAGGCTACGTCTAGAAACCAGGAGGAAGAACTGAAGTCCACAGCTGTAGCTTCATGTCAGGCCCACCATTCAGACCACTTGGAGATGGAGCCTGAAACAATGGAGACCAAATCGCTGTCTGATTACTTCAACAAAATACACATGGATGCCATGATGGGCAAGAGACAAGGAAAAGTCGATGAGGGAGACTGCAGATTGGGCATTGCTAGAAAAAATGAATCATCGCAATTAAAGGCAGTTGGCGCTGACGTAGAGGACGTTGTTGGGAGATACAACAACGTTAATTCAAGAGAACCACTTCACACAAGGTTTGACCCTCAAAGGACACCTTTTCCCTTTCAGGATAAGAATGCACGGTCACAACAAATCCTGAACTGCAAAGCAGAGGAGCACGTTTACTCTAAGACACCAAAGTGTGGCAGCTCTAACCCCATAGCTCCAGGTAGTCTCAGAGGATCTCTGATGGACCTAAACACTCGCACAGCTGCAGAAGAAACTTACTTAATCATGCAAGCAACACACGAACAACAAAGTAAGGTACCGTCATCTGAGAAGGAAGTGACGGGGTTGTACGATTACCACTTGCCGAAGAGGATGTCCTCGCTCCAGAGTGAAGGAATTCATTCCCTGCAGAGCTCACAGTGCTCATCCATTGATGCAGGATGCAGTACAGGAAGCAGCAGCTGCGTGACGCCCATGGATTCACCACTCTGCACTGCCGAGAACATCCACCTCATCACTGAATCTTCTCTGAAAGGCCTTGCATACCCAAATGCAGAAGAAAAAGGCTACACTCAAAGTCCACATCGCAAACTCATCCATCAGACTTTAGATCCCACATTTTTAAGAAAGCATCACGCAGCATCTGGTACAGAGTCCAGCGTGGGACGTGAAGGATGCCAAAGGGTGGCCAAGATTAGAGAAACTACAGGTATTTTCTACAGAATCTTGGCTCCATTTCTTAAATGTAAACTAAATTGTATTCCTGTAATGCTTTGCAAGTTTCTGCACTGTACATGGCGTATGTATTTTGGACTGTTTATAATCCCACTCTTGGCAACCAGTCCAAGTGCAGTGATGGCTACTTAACTATATTTCATCTCATCAACAGAAATAGCCTTTACAACCCTCTTTGTTAATCTTAAAAGAACACTAACATCAGGCATGTTCTCTTAGTGAGAAGTGAGGAATAGTAATACTTAAGAGAGTAAGAGTAAGAGATCAGACACAGGAATTTGTCATTTTTACAGTAAAGAATCTTGCTGTTGGAGAATTAACTTGGTAACCGCAAAATAATAAACAAAAGATCACTAACCGTGATGGCAGTAAAAGGCACAATTGCAAAAAAGAAATGACTCCCCTACAGTATCCAGGCAACTATACAGGGCATAATTATCCTGTATTCACATGTTCTATGTCTGATATCTACAGTCTTCTCTGAAAATATTGGAACAGCAAGGCCAATTCCAACATTTAGGGATGAGATAAAAAAAAAAGATGAAACAGTTGATGAGAATTTCAGCTTTTTACTTCCTGATATTTAGATCTAGATGTGTTAAACTTAGAACATGGCACCTTTCGTGGAAGACCATCCAATTTTTTATGCACAAAAGTATTGGAACAGATAGGCTTCAAGTAAATTAAAGTAAATAACACTTAATATTTGGTCACATAAACATCCACTGACATCACCAAACTGTTACGTTCTTCTTTTGTGATGCTGGTGTCTCTGTGTTGACATGGGAATTGGCTTTGCCGTTCCAATACTTTCAGAGGGGAATATATAACTATAAGTACAAAGAAGCCAATAAGTTTTTTACGTATATTAAGCACAGGTGATGCACATGTTAGTTTGATGTGAAATATCAGTTGTTGTCAACTATGAAAAAATGTAATGTTCAAATTCAAATCAAATCAAACTGTTGCAAACAATTTTTCATTATGAAGTTATTTTAAGTGTATTTACTTCTGGATGACATCCGTCTCTGTTTCTCATTTTCTGTCTATTTAAAGATTAAACTCGATGTCATTTCTTTGTAACACCTTTCCTCTGTCTTTTTTACACCACAGTGTAGTGTGCTGATGATGGTGCTGAAACAGAAGGCTTGTCATTTACACACACCACATCTACACCAATCCTGACCATTCATGCATGGCACAGAGTCTTGCGTACCAAAACTAGAGGTCTGTAGAGGTCTTCCCCTTCTTGGACTGACTCTCTGGTTGCCTCAGGAAGGCAGAGATGGAATTTCCCTTCAACTTCCATGGAAAGCAGTGGCAAATAATTTTTCATGGAAACTATTTTGGCTCAGGGAGCTTTGCTGGGACTTTAAAAGAACCAAATGTGTGTGCAATTCCGGACAGCTCTTGTGTAAGAAAACCCCGACTGGTACTTTGCATTTTTGCGACGGAAGGAAGTCAGGCCAAGACATGCCACGCTTTACCTGGTAGACACCTGGTGAATAATCAGGCAGGATTGAGAATATCGCTCCAGCTCACACAATGAATGGTGTACCCACTGACAGTTATTACGAATCGTTCTGAACTCTGCGCTGGTGTTTTGCATTATGTGGTAAGAAATGGAGAAGAAGTTGATTAGGTCATGGCCTGCCGGCTCAACAGTCATAAAAGAATTCTTTGTTTGTGAGTTGAGGCCTTAGAACACATAATCTCACCAGCGAATTTAGTGCCACATCCTGCGGTAAAGTCGTGGTGAGAAAGTTTTTATAAAAAATCTCAGATTGTGAGTGAGTACGTTGCTATGACTCTCTGTTCTCTCTCCACAGAGCCAGATCATGAGCATTTGTGAGATCTTGTATGTAGAAGAGGGTAGATAGCGCTTTCCTCCGAGTGTCTTGCTCTGCCCTGTGAGCGGAAAAGATGCGGCTGGCTGACTTCACGTGTCTCAGAGGAAGCAAGTGTTAGCCTTCACTCTCTCTGGATAAAAGGAGAGAGCTGGAAACTGGCAGGTGGAATTCTGACACTGCCAGAATTTTGTCCTCGGCGCTCTCACTGGTCGCAGTGACTCTCGGTGGACACGTCACATTCTAAGACCACCAATCTCAACTCACGACCAAGGAATTCAGAAAGGAAAATAATCTCTCCAACTCACAGGAAAAGTGGACTTCTGTGTGATTTCCAGCATCTGATGCTAATCAGCACTTGTTACTGACTCAAAAGGTGTTGAAGGAAAACTTTCAGCACAAGAATACAAACCAGGAAACATGAAAACAATTCCCGCCCCTACACATACTGTAATGTCCCAGACTGATGACCAAAGCAGCTCGTTTTTTGACGCGTTTGACATTTCCATGTGGGATTTGCAGCCATTTTGATCTCATCCTGGGAGAAAAAAGAAAAGGATGCCGCTGATTTTCAGCTCCTTCAAAGCCATAATTTGACCCGTGATCATCACCGACATCATCATGTGGTGGCCGGTGAAATCCATTTAATTTGGCCAAGTCAGCTTTGATAAATCCATGCCTTGTGTATATTTTATGTACTCTGTAAAGAAAATAAATTATATAGTACATAGAATTTTTAAAACAGGAAATCTATAATTCTTAAACTTTGAGTTACGTCTATGTTCCGGTGATGATATTAAAAACATGATGTGTTCCGAATGTCCAGAAACAGCACACTTGCAGCTTAATTGCCTGGTTAATTATGTACAAATGCTTCAGTCACAGAATGAAAAAAAAACAACTTTTGCATATTTATGATACCTTACATAAGTCAGATGTGGTTTATTTGCATTATCAAGCGTATTAAATATTTCCAGTTATTATCATATGGTGTCGTTATTTCGCAATTTAAATTAAGGTCGCACTCAAGTCAACTTTTTGTTCATTATTCGTTTTTGTGAAAACATCATCGCATGCTTGGCACTAAATGGGGTGTGTGAAGCGTTAAAAGAGAGTCCCCAGCGACTCTGGGGAAATGTTCAAGACGAATTTCCCCTCTCATGTGGTTTTGCTTTCATTTATGCGGAAATCGTGCAAATGACTAGCCTTTTTAAATTTTCAGCATTTACATTTTAGCATTTCACAGTTAAATTAAAGGTCTGTTAAATGTGATTTTATATATAAACTAAGAATAATTAATGAATTATCATTAGCAATATATATTTTTTTCTTATCAGTCTTGTATTTCATACCAGACACTTGTGTTTGTGGGTTGGTTTTTTTTTTTGGATCAGGGGTGAACCTGTGTGTAGGTAGTTCAATAATGAGGAACTTACCCAAGTTAAATATAACCACTCTCACTTGCCTTTATGGTCAAAGAAAAAAAAAAAGCAAATGTCTAACATTTGCTGAGAAATTCGTCTCCAGAGTCACGCAGCACAGTTTGAAAAACGTAGAGGAGTCAGCAGGCTGTGATGCCAGAGCCCAGTAAAAAGGTGAGTTCTTACTTCTTATTATCTTTGTCATTATTTATATATAATATTTCTACTTATACGTATTTTTCAAATCTAATCAGTAAGTTTAATTTTCAAATGTTAGTACATGTAAAGTTTCCTAATTTACTTTTCTGGTTGTATACATTTCTGTGGAGGATTCTGGTTCCACAGCCTGTTTATACACAACTATTAACACAAATACTGTTCCTCTTAGATGGCAAGAAGGATCATCATCCTTAAAATAGCCATCCTTCTCCTATTCTGTCCACCTGCATGCTCGGAAACTGAATGGTACCCCAAAAGTCTGCAATGTGATGTGTCGAGGATTAGCAATGACACAGAAGTGAAAGTGGACTGCACCAGCAGGGGATTAACATCGATTCCTCCAGGAATTCCATCCAATACCACCAACCTGACGCTTACCATCAACCACATTCCTCACATCAACGATTCCTCTTTCCTCGGCTTGAACAACATCACCGAGATTGACATGCGCTGCAACTGTGTGCCCATCAAGATCGGCCCGAAAGACCAAGTGTGCACGAAAAGTGTGCAAATCGATAATGGAAGCTTCTGGCAACTTAAGACTCTCAAGTCGCTGTACCTGGACGGAAATCAGCTCACAGCCATCCCTAAAGGACTTCCGCCGAAGCTCGTGCTCCTCAGCCTGGAGGTCAACAGCATTTCTTCAGTTCTGAAGGAAAATCTCACGGACCTTTCCAACATTGAGATTCTGTACCTTGGCCAGAACTGTTACTTCCGAAACCCATGCAATAGATCATATTATATCGAGCAGGACGCTTTTTTGCAGCTTGACAAATTGACTTTGCTGTCGCTCAAGTCGAACAATTTGTCTTACGTGCCTCACAGACTACCGTCGAGTCTCAAGGAGCTCTACTTATATAACAACAACATACATAAGGTAGCAGCGGAGGATTTTCGCAACTTGACGGAGTTAGAGATCCTGGATTTGAGTGGAAACTGTCCCCGCTGTCATAACGCACCTTTTCCGTGCATTCCTTGTACTAACAACGCTCCTCTTCAAATTCATGAAGACTCCTTTCTCAATTTGACCAAACTTAAAATTCTGAGGCTTCACAGCAACTCTCTCACTACTGTGCAACCACAATGGTTCCAGGGCTGCAAAGAGCTTCAAGTGTTAGACCTCTCGAGCAACTTTTTAGCAAAAGATATAACTCACACCTCCTTTCCTCATTCATTACCTTTCCTAGAAGAACTAGATCTCTCTTTTAATTATGAGCTCCAGAGGTATCCTTCATCGCTAAACCTGTCTCGGGCTTTCTCCTCACTGAAGTCTCTCAGGATCTTGAGAATCAGAGGCTTTGTGTTCCAAGAACTCAAGCAGCAAGATGTTCAGCCTCTGACTTTTTTGCAGAATCTCAAAATGATTGACCTAGGGACAAACTTCATCAAGTTAACTAATCTAAGCATCCTCAGAGAGCTGAAAGATTTCCACATCATCAATTTATCGGACAACAAAATCTCGTCACCTTCCGAGACGGAGCATGCAGCTGCACTGGGAGTGGCACGTGGCGTTCTCAAGCAGGACGACACTTCCCCAATGTCACGAGGCACTCGGTACCAAAGTGGAGAAGTGAGAGAGATTCACTATTTCAGATATGATGAATATGCACGAAGCTGCAAAAATAAAGATAAAGAATTTGGGACGTTGAGTCCTTTCAACACACAGTGTAGCTCCTTTGGAAAAACGCTGGATCTCAGCAGAAACAACATTTTTTTTTTACATTCAAGATTCCTGAAACTTGGTGAGCTCCGATGTCTCAATCTATCAGGAAATGCCATGAGCCAAGCTTTAAATGGCTCTGAATTTGTTTATCTCAAAAATCTGAAATACCTGGACTTCTCCCACAATCGCCTTGATTTGATGTTCCCCTCAGCATTCAAGGAACTGAGCAATTTAGTCGTGCTGGACATCAGTTACAACAACTACTACTTTGAAGCAGAGGGCTTGACTCACATGCTAAATTTTACCAAAAACCTCAGAAAACTGACCAAGTTAATAATGAACAACAATCAAATATCCACATCCACCAACACGGAGATGCAGAGTTTATCTCTGAAATATTTGGAATTTAAAGGCAACCGCCTTGACATGTTATGGAGAGATGGTGATACAAGATATCACAACTATTTTAGAAATCTAATAGTCTTAAAATCCCTTGACATCTCTCACAACAACCTTAACTTCATTCCCAAGCAGGTTTTTCAGAGCCTTCCAAAAACACTTAAAGAATTCAGCATTACAAACAACAAGTTGAAATCGTTCTACTGGGACGGTCTTAGCTTTCTTCCGAACCTGGAGGTCTTGGACCTTAGTGGTAACCACTTAACACGCGTGCCTCAAAAGCTTTCCAACTGTTCAAAATCTATTGCGACACTAGTGTTGCGCAAGAACCAAATCTCAAGGCTGAGCCCAGAGTTCCTCCAAGATGCATTTAGCCTGAAAAAACTGGATCTGAGTTATAATCAAATCAAGTACATTGAAGAGTCAAGCTTCCCTGAAGGTGTCATAGACAAGCTGGAGGTTCTGTTCTTAAACAACAACCGGTTTGTGTGCTCATGCAACGCCACATGGTTTGTCCGATGGATCAATCGCACATCTGTGACCATTCCCCGACTAGCCACTGATGTCACCTGTGCTTCCCCCGGCACGCAGCGAGGCCAGAGTGTGATTTCCCTCAACTTGCAAACCTGCCAGCATAACTCCCTCTCCATAATTCTCAGTATCCTTACCACTTCTGTGATCCTGAGTGTCCTCACCCTCTCCATCTCCAGCCATCTTTTTCTCTGGGATGTGTGGTACATCTACCACTTCTGCCTCGCTAAAATCAAGGGCTACCGTCGCCTTCTTTCTGAAAGCGTGGCCTACGACGCCTTTGTAGTCTACGATAAAACCGACACTGCGGTGAGCGACTGGGTGCTGCAGGAGCTCCGGGTTCAACTGGAAGAACACGGTGACCCAAGGCTCCATCTTTGCTTGGAAGATCGTGATTGGGTCCCAGGTTGTCCTCTCATTGAGAACCTTTCTCAAAGCATTCAGCTTAGCAATCGTACTATATTCATTCTGACCACTCACTTTATCCGGAGTGGTCACTTCAAGACCGCATTCTACCTGGCACACCAGCGGCTCATGGACGAGAAGGACGACGTCATCATCCTGATCTTCCTGGAGAGATTTTCAGCCAGTCACTCCAAGTACCTGAGACTTAGGAAGAGGCTGTACAAAAGATCTGTGCTGGAATGGCCAAAGAATCCTCAAGCGCAACAGTATTTCTGGTTTTGTCTCAGGAGCGTCATGGCCACTGAAAGCCAGCAGCACTACAACAAGCTCTTCCAGGAAACCCTGTAACACTCAAGATGGGATTTTTACATATGTTCTATGTTTTAAGAATTGGCTCCAAATGTTTTTCACTTGCTGTTACCACCCCGAAGTTGATTATTTTCCCATACCAACAAGTCCCGAAGTGTTCTATTCTTCTTAAAAATTAAAGTTAATAGTTAAAGTTTTTTTTTCCAGTTACAGTTACTTTTTAAAGATATGAAGGTAGTTCGTGTTATCTCTTATGCCACAGCAGTTACAAATTGTCGTTTCCTCACAGCCTCTCTTTTTTCTCCTCTGTCTCGAAGTCACAGATTTACCTCTGACTCTTACAAGGTACTGACACTGGAGACTCCTTCCATAAATGTTAAATATCAGCAGTTGCACCCTTTTTTTTTTAATCTCATGTCCATATGTTAATGTGTATGAGTTGTTACTATAGAAACAGTAACAAGTACCTTAATATAAACCTGTGATTTACAGCTGCACTACTGAAGTGCTGATCAACACCTGACCAATCACAATTCAGAATCCAGCAGCGCTGTGGTACAAATGTGGTTTAAATTACATTGCAGAGCTAGTTTTTTTTTTTTTTTTTACTTTACCTTATGTGTTAATTAGTGAATTTTTGTCTTGTTGGAAAAATAAAATCTGCTATTTTAAATGTGTTTCCAGTCATGTTAAATTATTGTAAAATGCTACAATACAGGAAGCACAGATTATTAAGCAAGATAAACAATATTGTGTGCTTTGGTGTGTTGTTGGGGTGTATCTGTCAGTGCTCCAAATATCTGTATCTGTATTTGGATTGAAACCTGAAGTGCACGCGGCCTAAACCACTAGGTTTTTTTTTATTTTTCTTCCTTTTTTTTAATTAAAAATGGCACAACTCCCCCGGAAAACACTGAAACCCCAGATGTCAGTTAGCAGAGTCAGCATGATGCATGAATTCTGGCTCTGACAGTTCCTCAACCTCAGCTGCATCATGCGGTATGTTTTCTTTCATCCCACCTGTGCCCTTGTTATTTTATTTCTACCTGCCTGCCATATGTTTTAATGATTGTAGTCTGCTCTTTCTCAAAATGTAAAAAAAACACTAGTATTACAATTTAAGCCACTGTGACCCTGACCCATGTATTGTGTGTTGTTGTGAGTCATTCTCCAGTCTCCTGTATTATTATGTTTTTATTTTTAAGTGTGAAACAGATTACACTGCAAATGATGTTCTTTTTATGTCCTTTTATATGTACACTTAAAACAAAGTGAATTATAACTGACTAACATAATTACTTGGAGAAAAGGGAAGTGAATCTTCAGCACTTCCTCCATGGACTCAGAGGTGTAAAAATAAATCTCTGAGTTCTCTGAGGTAAAGCTCAGCAACTGGTAAAATACACCTACAGATTTGATAGAGAATAGGACTGAAGAGAACATTTGGTGTAGGGTTGTGGGGAAACCCAAAGGTTTAATATAGGTTTGCTGATTTTCAGGTGGCAAAAACCTCACCAACTATTATTGCACTCACAACAGGAGAAACAGTGCCGGTTGGCAGTTCGACCAAAACTTCCTTTTTTCCCATAGAGGCAACGCCGTATAAATCTCTCAACATCACTTATTTGGCTGACGGCTCTTAAAGGAACTGTATATGGAACATCGCTAACATGGTGAGAATGCAAGATTCATACATAAGAGAAATGTTTTTTGCCATTTTAATGATGGTGTTAATTTTTAAACGGAAATAAATGCACACTTGTGTTGTATTTTATAAATTGCATGCTATAAATGTTCACTTTTGATACTTGTGACAAGTCAAGGGTCATTTTCTGCTTTTCTTTCTTTATTTTAAAGATCATCAATTACATTTTAGACTCTTAAGTACAGATTTTGTTATATACAGTACCAGTCAAAGATTTTTCTTTATTTTTCTTACATAAAAGACACTTCATGCCTTAAGGTAATGATGGACTGTCGTTTCTCTTTATTTAGTTGAGCGGTTCTTGACACATTATGGATTAATGCCATCGTGGAACTGGGCTATTTACTTTTATTATTTACTGTTTGATGGTGGGTGGCACGGTGGTGCAGTGGTTAGCACTCACAGCAAGACGGTCCTGATTCGGTTCCCCGGTCGAGCAGGGTGCCTTGCAGTTTGCATGTTCTCCCTGTGCCTGCGTGGGTTTCCTCCAGGTACTCCGGTTTCCTCCCACAGTCTGAAGACATGCGGATTAGGTTGGCTGGCTACTCTAAAATGCCCATAGGTGTGAATGTGAGTGTGAATGACTGTTCTTCTCTGTGTTTGCCCTGTGATCGATTGGCAACCTGCCCTAGATTTAGAAAAGAAAAAAAAAAAACTACAAATATACTATATATATATAATATGTAAGTACATATATTTATATATATACTTTGTATATATATATATATATATACACTACCAGTCAAAAGTTTGGACACACCTTCTCATTCATAGGTTCTTCATTTATTTTGTTGTTCTCTACATTGTAAAACAATACTGAATACCTCAAACTATGAAGCAACACATATACTGAATTATGTAGTAAACA
>JAQQZX010000036.1:351264-356264 GCA_030068355.1 Notoglanidium maculatum | reverse complement strand
CCCCGCCTCCTTTACCAGTGTAATCTGAAAGGCTCCACCTTCATCTGAAAAGAAGGTCCTGCCCATATTGATGATGCTCATCATCACAAAAAGCTTCACCCCTTTAACCTGTATCGTGTGAATGGCTGAAATGAAGGCTCCACCCACAATCACTCTACGTCACATCACACATCATCAAAAATACTCCGCCCCCTTAACATGCGTCATCGAGAAGGTTTTGCTTTTATTGATCACGTCATCTGAAACGTACAGCATTGGAATAGCTCTTTCCTCCCCAATTACATAACTGGTACAGTCCAGACTTTCTAGTTCACAGAAAGACTGACATCATCACTAAGGCTCCGCCCCCGACTCCAGCAACCTAACGGGTATAACTAAGAATTACGTTGACTAAGTTCAGCAAAGCGCTTTAGCACTATGTGCTTTTTAAATGACACCCTTCTGAAGTGTCCTGTAAGTGCACCATTATACGATGCTGCCACCATCGTGCTTCACAGAGGGGACTGGGGTCAAATCCCAGTTAAGTCCATTTCAGTTCAAATGTGGAGAAGCTGAATGAGGAGGTGTGAATACTCAGGCTAGCCTCAGTAGGGTAGTGTGCGATTTGGGACGCAGCCATGTCTACATTAGAAGTCACTTGCTATAGTTTTAATTTATTTCCAATTTTAAAAAACCATCAGTGGATCAGTTTGGCTCTTAAGAACACAAACAATATATAACAACAAAGAAAAAAATAAATGTATTAAATGTATAAAATGAAACAGGAAGTGATGCGGCCCAGCGTAGAGAACACGGTGCTGATGCGCACTTTCCCTGCAAGTGCTCTGTGGAAAAGCAATTACAAAAATAGGACAAATAGAAATACAACATGCCATCAGTTTTAGTGTGTGTGTGTGTGTGTCTGTGTGTGTGTGTGTGTGTGTGTGTGTAGCCCAGAGCTGACGTTCACACATTAGAGTTTGTTGCATTTTAGTTCTCCACTGTGATGATGTCACTTCCTGTAGATTTGTAGTGATTATTATTATTAAGTTTGTAAACAGTCACATGATTGATAAACTCTTAAAAAAGAAACTAAACTAATATAAAAACTAACAACAAATTAAAAATAACAGTACCCTGTGTGTGTGCATGTGTGTGTGTGTGCGTGTGTGTGCGTGCGTGTGTGTGTGTGTGTGTGTGTTCATGGTTAGTGTTCTGTACTGAAAGGTCTCTTGATTGTTTGTGCTTGATTACTGCTGTGTTGTGTGTGTGTGTGTGTGTGTTAGTGAGGCTGAGCCTGCTCTCTGATGGTGTGTGTGTGTGTGTGTGTGTGTGTGTGTGAGTGTGTGTGTGTGAGTGTAGTGCTCTTCAGAGATGGAACGTCTTCGAGTTATTCAGCTGAAGGCTTCGTCGTCCGTGTCGTCAATCAGCACCTTGGTGTCCTTCTTGGACCTGTGACACACACACACACACACACACACACACACACACACACACACAATATACTGTTAACAGATAATTAGGACACCCTGTTTACACACCTGTGTCATCATGTATGGGCGTGCCCTAATGTGACATTGTTACCATAGCAACACTCATGGATGATCATTATACACAGAACTTGTAGTTCAAAAGATTGTAATTTCCTGAAACTCCGCCCACTAACGCGTGTTCTTTTCTTCTCCTCCCCTTTTAGTGCACTGTGTAAGAGACGGTGGTTCAGATCTAAGTGTGTCTCAGCTGTTCTACTAATAAAATGTTCTGTGCACTACAATGTAACACCAGGGTTCTGAATCCTGAACTGACCTGAATGCTGTGAACTCTCTTTGATCTAATGCGTCAGTGTGCACTGTAGGGAACAGGGATCAGGGTGCCATTTGAAACACAGCCCTAGAAACTAAAGGCCGTTTGAAGTCATGCACGGCGTTTCCTCGGTAGTGCCGGGCCATAATCTGTGTATTATTAGGTTTTTTTTTTTTTTACTCTTTTGTCGGCATTTTGTGAGCGAACACGTTTTTTGTTCATGATATTGAGAATCGTGGTAAGATATTTTTGTCGAATCGCCGCAGACCTAAGATTTAAAAATCCATTCTTAAACCCAGAGTGTGAACTGGGACGTACTGGGGGTGCAGCAGTGGGCGGCGCAGTGTGAGGCTGTAGCTCCGCCTCCAGGTCTTCTTGCCCTGCCGGTGCTTGACTCCGTCCTCATGGTCCATCATCTGCTCGAGCAGCGTCTGATCGTCGGCGTTCAGAGGAGCCACGGAGATGTCCCTCACCGCCCGGAACTCACCGCAGTTATTCAGGTGCTCGTTCTCCAGACGAAAAAAGTTCCACACGAAACGCCTACAGCACACAGGCATAACAATCCGTAACAAGTGTCCTGCACTGTGTGTGTGTGTGTGTGTGTGTGTGTGTGTGTGTGTGTGTGAGAGTGAGTACCTGAACACCTCCAGCGGGGCGAGAGTGGTGGCCACGACATCAGCAGAGGAGACGTGAGTGATGTTGGTCAGAGCGATCTGAAGAGTCCAGGAGAAACGCAGGATCACGTCCTCCACAATGGCACAGTAATAATATGCCTGCAGGAAACAGGAAGTGATGTCATCATCACACACACGCATTATTTTTATTATTATTATCAGTGCTAGGCAAAATAACAAAAAATTATAAATCTGAATCACAGCAATATACTGATGATAGTAATATGAGGGGTTAATGATTAATTGTAATAAAATGTGAGTCACATGATATAACAACATCCAATCAGCTCTCAGCTCTTGCGCAGTTCTGCACTGTGACGTAAAATTATTGTGATATATCGGACACCTCTCGGTTAAAGGGTTGTGAGTGTGAGTCCGCAGTTTCCTGTATTTAGGTGTGTGTGTGTGTGTGTGTGTGTGTGTGTGTGTGCTACCTTCTGCGGATAGACAATCTCCTCCCGGAGGAAGGTGTGCTCCCCGGCGTTACGGTCGAACAGACCCCAGTCCATCTTCAGATCCCAGATCAGTGTGTAGAGGGAGCTGATGGTTGAGAAGATGATGAGCAGGTAGAGGAACGCCTCAGCATCGGCATCGTCCTGGTCTGAGAGCGAGAGAGAGAGAGAGAGAGAGCGAGAGTAAAGTCACTGTCTGTACACTCGCCTATCCTGCCCAGTCATCTATGCTGTTATGAATGCCTGCTGTTCTCACAGTGTCCACCAGGGGGCGAAAGGTCATCATTAATACAGTCCATTACACATGTCCTGAGTGTAGTTTGGTTGGTTTTGCGTGTAGCTGTTTTACCAGAACCGTGCTTTTCCCTAAAATTAATATTAGTGTATTTTCAGAAAGAAACATTTTTACTTCACACACGATACTTTAAAAATAGTTTCATGCAGCTGATTTATGTTTGTTATTTGCCATCAAACGGACAGAATCAGAAATAAATTGTATTGGGGTAAGATTTCACATACAATGAATTTGACCTTAATGCTGATTAAAATGAAAAAAAAAAAGTTCCAAAACAGAGACAGATAGATAGAGAGATTGACAGGCAAAGAATAACGAATAAATATGTAACATTTGTGGAAGGAGTCTCCAGCGTCAACGCTTTGTAACAGCCAGAAGTAAAGCTGTAACTTTCAGACTTGAACTTTCTCGTCATCTTCAGGACAGAGAGTTTACGCTTCTTTGAGGTTTCTCAGTAACAGTCTTATTAAGGTCAAGAGAGTGAATAAAGAGAGGTTGGTGAGGGAACGACTGTTTATAGCTGCTGTAATATGAGAGACAGGAATTAACCTGTCTAAAACTACATTTAACAATAAATTCCTTATAAAGCTAAAATATCAACATTGTCACTGCTAAATTGCTGTGGTGAAAGAGAAAGAATAAAGCAGTTATTTATGTGGAAAACAGGAACGATTTAGAAAATGCACGGATCAAAATGATCTCATAAGGTTTTGCTTTTTTAAAATTTTTTACATTTTTTTTAATATAAACTCGCCTTCACAGTCATTCAGCAAAACCCCCTAAGCGCAGTGACGCTGTCTCTTAGCCACAGAAAAAAGGAGTAAAAAAATAAAAAGTGGGAGAATTGTAAGGACCGGCAGCCTCGCTCTGATTATACAAAGATTAAAAGTGATTTTTTTTCTTTTTTTTACGATAACAGAAGCAGATTTTCATTCTGATAAAATCCCAAGGGTGCGTCACATCAAAGAACAAATTACAAGCAGCAGTGAAACGACTCTAAAACAAATAAGGCGTGAAAAAGGCAATCACAAAAGACTTTACATAAAGGATCCGCTCTCAGTCGGAGCCTCATCCGTATTCCTGAAGCGTCACACACTCATCTGTCTCACCGCGGGCGAGCAATTACAGCCCCGCCCCCTCCGCCCACACCATTCCATCCTCTTTTATTCCCTCTCTCCAGCTCTCTCTCTCTGTCCTCACCTACTGCACCCTGTCTCTCACATCTGCTTTTTCCTTTTATCTTCACATCTGTATGAAGGACATTGTTCTGAACAATGCATCACTCACACACACACACACACACACACACACTCACACACACCTGAGTGACTCAACCGTATTTATAGTTTGAAATGGTCAGTTTAAAGACAGAAAAGCTGCACATTTTCGTTTCTATAGCAACAGCTCGTTCACAGGGACGTGTACAGCGATCGCTCCACATGAACAAGCGTGTTATGTTAGAAGATGTTTGTGTATCATGTATGAAGGAGTCTCCAGTGTCAGCACTTCGTAACAGTCAGAGGTGAAGCTGGAACTGTAGAGGAGTTTACACTTCTTTGCGGTTTCACAGTAACATGACAAGCTGCGATTTGTTGTCTTAATAAGTTCAGGAAAGAGAATCACATGAGGCTGGTGATGGAATGACCGTTTATAGCTGCTATAACGTAAGTGAGAACAGTAATGAATTTGTTTCACAACATTAATTGGAACTGTAAACAGGTAAGAAGCACAATGTGTCGTTAATTACTAAATTGAAAATTGTAATCGCTGCAGTATAAGAGGAATAAATCACTCGAG
>JAQQZX010000036.1:331264-346264 GCA_030068355.1 Notoglanidium maculatum | reverse complement strand
ACACAGGAACTTCCACACATTTAGTAGATACAGCTGGCTCATGATAATAATGCACATATAATTGGATTACGTGTTCCACTTTTTCATCCTTCCTTTCCGCGCGCGCGCACACACACACGGGTCATGTCCCAAATCTCCATACTGCTTATACTATATAACATGATGAAACATGGTCACATGAGTTTGAGAGCAAAGTGGGGGTTAGCTAGCACTAACAGCCACAGACAGGGAGACTTCCTGGTTGCTGTGACAACTGGCCTCTGTGGGATGATGGAGCTCATGGTGGTAGTAGATTGTGATAAAATATACTAAGCGTGTTAAGTGTGTGATTTAGGCCGCAGCCGTGGCGAGACCGGAACGCACACTGAACACACTGCACTGAAGAACAGGATGTGGGCAGACAGGGGAAGAACCTGAAAGAACTCAGTGTCAGTTTTCCTTCCTCTCCTTTTATAGACATGCAGCATTAAAACGGGTTAATGCCCAGTAAAATCTCAACATCAAGTCAGTTCAGTCTCATTAACAGCCTTCAGGAGCTTAAGGCAAAGCTAGCAAATGCCCTGGATCTGTTAACGTTTAAACTCTTCAAACAAACATTTTAAAGGTTTAGATTCATTTTTTTGCACAAAGTTGGAAATGTCTTTTGTTTCACAGCGAGGTGCAGGATTGCAGTCATCGGCAGCATGGCGAGAGAGAGAGAGAAACTTTGGCTAACAGCGCCCTCTACTGTCTAAAACTCAACATGCCATGGACTGTGCCATGGGGTCAGAAGAAGAGCAACATGTGGCCACAGAAAACCTAATTTTAAAAACAAACCCCAGTTCCTCATTTTCACTACAGTGATCATGTGAATAAGTGACAGGTTTCTACTGAGCACTTGAACTGCTCTGGGTAAATACAGACTTTTCAGTCATTACTGAGTTTGATCATATGACCCCGAATCGCACCTGCAAGTCCGTCAGTGCGCCGTACCTGCAGGTTGCTGGATCCTGGGTCATATTGTTGCACACATGTTTGATTAGCTATATCAATACTCTGCAAGTGAGGCAGCCTCCTGAACACAGGAGTCCACAGGAGAACACACAATCTCACCCTTGTACTGGAGTTGCTTAAAACTTCCCCCTTAAGGGCCCCTGCAGGATGCAGAACTGAAATCTGAGGTCCCTTTAAACACTTTCGCTAGCGATCACTTCAGCGAAATGCGCGAGAGCTGCACGGCTCTGGAGTAACCTCGGGACTGAATCCTGGGATTCGAACAAAACTCAGGTCACATTTTTGAACCAATTATCTAATTTTCCTGACCTCAGATTGTTCCATAATATGAACCTATTTATAAATAGATCTTACATGCTTTGTTTATTACTCTTGCCAAAGTTAATGGAATTACATCTTCCTGGAATTCGGGATATCATTCATGGCCAGGGTTGGCGCTGTCTGGTGGCCGACTGGAGCCTTGCTGTTCTCTCCATGTGCTGCCTCTCACCCAAAGCCAGCTGGGATTGGCTCCAGCTTCCCCACCACCTTTAAAGGATAACACGGACAACGCATGGATGGCAAGTCCAAGGAAAAGCTGGACCACGAAAAAGTCTTTATTAATTGCAATATAATAACTACTAATAATTTAATGCCAAGACTATTGCATACATGATAGTTTCATGAAAAAAGGGGGAAAAAAAACCAACAATCATTTACTTAGTGTATGCAAAAACTACTCTGAAACTATTCCACTATTCCTGTTCAACACAAGCCTTAAGATAAAGATGAAAGCAAAGGAACATTCGGTGGTTCCTTCATTAGGAGCTCCAGCCTACTCCTTACACACAGCGGGGGAAAGAAGTGAAGCCATTGTTCTATTAAACACGTTTCCAGTGCGGCTCTCTACGCCAACATTGGAGCAGGTACTGGTATTAGTCACAGAGAGAGAGAGAGAGAGAGAGAGTAGTGTTTCTTCACACATCTCGAAGCTGTCATTTCAAAGAAAGACTTCTCTACCTAGTATTAAATAAATTATAGTCAATACTTTTTTCCCTGCGATTTCATTGCACATATTGCTTGGACTGGATCATTATCATAGTTTTTCTGCTCGACATTGTGTGAATTAGAAATATTAGAAATATGTCTAACAGAGAAATAATTGACATGTCCAACACTTATTCCCGTAGTGTATACAATAAACGTGAAAGTGTGCACAAATCATGTTAACTGACTCTTGCACTTGTGTCTCTGTAAGTTACTTAAAAAAGTGAAGTTGCGTCCACACGCTGAGCAGTAGTACGGCTTCTCTCCGGTGTGGATGCGCTGATGCGCCTGAAACGTACTGCCGTGTGCAAAACTCTTCCCGCAGTGCAAGCAGAGGTACGGCTTCACGCCGGTGTGGACGAGCTGGTGTCGCTGGAGATGACTCTGGTGAGTGAAACTCTTCCCACACTGCGAGCAGCGATACGGTCTCTCCCCCGTGTGGACCCGCTGGTGTATACGGAGGTGACTCTGCTGACTGAAGGTCTTTCCGCACTCCGAGCACAGATACGGCTTCTCTCCGGTGTGGATGCGCTGGTGCAGTCGAAGGTGATTCAGCTGACCGAAACTGTTTCCGCACTGCGAGCACCGATACGGCCGCTCGCGCGTGTGCACAACGTGGTGCACTCGCAGATGATTGCGCAGAGTGAAGCTCTTCCCGCACTGGGAGCAGTGATACGGCTTCTCTCCCGTGTGGATGCGCTGGTGTAAGTGTAGATTACTGCTCTGAGTGAAGCGCTTGCCGCACTGCGAGCACTGGTACGGCCGCTCTCCTGTGTGAACGCGCTGGTGTGTCAGGAGGTGACTCTGCCGGTTAAAGCTCTTGCCACATTGCGAGCAGTGATGCGACTTCTCTCTTGCCCGGATGCTTCGGAGGCTCTGGAGCGTACTCTCTTGAGTAAAACTCGCCTCACACTTAATGTTTTCCACACTTAATGTTTGCATTTGCACATGAGAAGTATTAAAGTGGAGAGAAGATATTTGCTGATTACCAGAGATTGCAACGGGAGTCATCGTTTCTCTTTTTCCCCCCCGTAGCATCAGTGTTTGTAAGTGTTTGAGGAGCAGGACAGCATTTACAACACAGCGTCATTCATCACTGGAAGGGAAACAAACAAACAGATTGAAATTCAACAACGCCAGCTTTATGGACCGTCTTTAAAAGAAACACACTACTGTTCTCTTGCAGACGGTTTTTTCCCCAAATCTGACACCCGCCCAAGCTTAAACCCCACCCTCTCCTAAACATCTGGAGCACCTTCTCCAGCCTCTACAGCATTAACGTCACATTCCCAGGATACACTGGGCTTTCATTAGATATAATCTTGGTGATTATCAGTTGGTTGATTCAACAGATAAGACAAACAAGCCTGCGTTTCTTTACATGCGTGTTCTAATTGTGTTGAGGATTGTGAATAGTTACGGCTGGGAAGCAGGGCCTCGTTGGTTTCACCTCTGAAGCGTGTTTTCTCCCATTCCACCATGGACCTTTACTCCTACAGACATGGACACAACAAGCAAAATCAGACCACATATGACAAGATATTAAAGGAAATAAAAGGTTTGTACATTTTAAAAGGTTTACTCAAATTGTGCACTGCCAAATAAATTGATTTCTGTTGATCAGTGATGTGTCTTTTGTAAAGGAGTCGATTCTCTGAGGAAAATGTTAAGAGTCGACTCCTTTGAGGTGAACTTTAAACGTCAACTCGTTTAAAGAGCCATTACAAGAGCCATTTCTTTCGTTTCTTTTTTTAACACAATGCTGTTACTCTTGCAGCTTAATTTAAGCAAAATTATATCTCGGAGACCTCAATGCAACATCTGAGCTGTTTGTGTAAATGGTAAGGTGTGTGTTTGATTCATAGCTGTGTGTATGAATCAGCACAACACGACTCGTGTATATCTTTATTAAAAGAGTAAAGAAGGATTTCATGAAACAGTTGTAATCATGGGAAGGAAATAACAACCCGATCTAAATATCAAAAACCTTGTTTATGGTTTAGGGGGAAAAAAGCCAGTGAGCCGTTTAACAGCTGAAAGAGTCGACTCCCATTGGTGAGCTGAATCAAATGATCTGACTCACTGAAAAGAGCCAGAATTTCCATCAGGAATGCAGGCAGATACGCTGTATTTCTGATAAACTCGTACTTCCTAAATTAAACCCTTGCTAGAAAGCACAGCTGCTCACAAGGTTATAATCGAAAACCGATTAAAATCATTAACATACAGACTGAACTCGACTGAAATAGCACGACCTCGACGCCGACCAAACCCCAATGCAGTCCTCAATTTGAAAAATATACATATACTCTCCAGCTCAACTCAATCCCTAATATAAAATAACATCCTCATTATTATGTACAGCACTGTATAGATGTGATCCAGCACCCTATAGTGCACTTATAATGAAATTAGAAAAATATATGGGACCACAATCTGTTCACAACGCGAGATTAACTTACCTCACACATCTAGCATACAGACAAAATAAAGGTTTTACTCATTTGTTTTTTTTTAAAGACTTTCGAGATTTAATTGTGGCCACAAAAAGCCTTATCACCATCATCTTCTTCTTCTCCGTAATGAATCGGTTCTGGTGTTTTACTGCCACCTACTGGACTGAAGCAGAACAGCGCCTCACATGAAGCTTGACTAGCAGAACGCTAGTGTTTTGTGGGCAAAATCGCTTTCCTTACAAAAAAAAACCAACCGAAAAGACATTTGTATTTCTTCATTTAAATTCTGATATATAATCGATACTATATTTGCCAAAACTAAAATAAAATAAGGGTCTTTTTGTCTATGAGGTGTAAATAATTATTTTAGCCGTTTAGCTCATTCATTGACTGTCTCGTGAGGGCACACACATACAAACTTCCGGTCAGAGTGGAAATGTTTCCCTACTTAGAAATGCTTTGGCCTAACTTTAAAAGAGAAGTCTGAAGATGATCCAACATTCCCAAATGTAGTTTCTGTTATATAAATTAAAACATGACAGTCATTAATGTGTTCCTGAAATCTAAATCTTGTACCTGTCCCTTATAGTCTTATGAACATCAGTACACCTAGAAATAAAATACAAAAAAGTAGTTTTTTTATTTATTTAATTATTTACTTCCATTAAACAGTTCATTTTTTTCCATGACTCATTCTGTACTCGTTTTGTGTTCATCCAATTAAATGCTCTCTAGAATGTACAGGTGTCTCGCTCTACAGTAGCAGCTCATTAGCAGTAAACATGGTTCTTCGGTGTGTTTTAGCTGTGGGACTTCCTGCACGCTTTTCAACTTACTGTGGTTGAGACATAATGTGTACTCATTTGGAAGACTGATGAGAATTCTGTCGTTATACACCGTCACAGAGCTTCTCAATCAATAAGAGTCAGTAATATTGTTTCATCTGTCACTTCTGTGACTGATCTGTGCGTCAGATGTCTCCTGGTGATGACTCCGCGTCCCTCCTTCTCCATCATCGGCTCTGCTGACACTCGACCTCGGCTAAACCGGATTATACGTTATTCATAATGGGTAAGAGCTTTACCAGGATCCAGTATTCCAGGAATACTGGGCAATACAGCCAGTCTATCACAGGGCACCGTACGTACACATTCACAACTACAGGCACTTTATCTTAGCCAACCCACAGACTGGCACATTTTTTGGAAGTGCAAGGAAACCAAGGAACCTTGAGAGAACCCACATGATGACAAAGAAGACATGTAAAACTCTACACAAACTAACCCCAACCTAGGACTGAACTGGGAGCCGTGGAGCTACGAGGAGGCGACGCTACCCACAGCACCACCATGTTTACTGAACGTGTCCTTTGACTATTTCATAGGTTTTCGCGAGACCCCAGACCTCATGCCCCGCCCCTACTGCCAGCTTAGTTTGGCTTCTTTAACCAGGGTTTCGTTTGTCAGTCCACGCACAGAGCTGTCTGAAATAAATTCATAAGTTGTGTTACAAATACGATGATGTCAAAATGTGAAAACACTGTTTATTATAAATAACAAACAACATCATTATACATTTTTATATTATAACAGAATAAAGTAGTTCTATACATTTTCACAGTCTTTCGGTGCAGAGAGATGGTCAAGACAAATGTAAAAGTGTAATAATACTAAAAGACGGGAAAGAAAATCATATAAAATGCTCGGAAACAGCACAGTCTACACACACGGGCAGCAGTGGTACGCTTTAGTCCTGAACAGTCAGGATGTGTCTCTTATGCCGAGTCGGCCTTTTCGTTTGTGCACTGGATGATACACATCCAACATCTCTTGACATTGTATACTTTGTTCATATATGACATATAAAAACAAAGATGTTAGGTAAAAAAATGTATCCCTCATAATTGTGTAATATCTTTTAAAATGTTTTTTATTTTACTTTATGCTAACTGGGAGTCGTAGCAGCGCACAGGTGTTTTTCCACAATTCGTCCTGGAGCTCGGCATCATAAGAAGCTGAAGATGATTTCACAGCTTTTCCTTCGTGTACATAGCAGCCGCTGACGCCTTCCAAGTCCCGAGATGCCGCCGCGTACACGGCTGTTTCTGCCGCCTGCGCCGGAGTCTGCAGAGAAACCAGACGTTAATGTGTTACTTTTTTCCCAAACTATATACCAAAAGACTACACGCTGGGCTTTATTTTACCACACTAGTGACGGGAATTCTGCCTCTCTGAGATCAGTTGACTCAGCTCACCAATGACAATCCACTCTACTCTCAAAAAAGTCTTTTTTCAAACACACAACCCCTCCACTCTCATGTTGTCGTACCCTGAACAGCAGACAGGCGATGGGTTTTTGTGCCAGTTTTTCTGGAAAGCTCATGTGGCGGTACAGCTCCGTGTCCACCATGCCCGGGTCTACAGTGTTCACGGTCACTGCGTAGCCTCTGGACTGGAGCTCCTGATGGAGGCGATAGGTGAACAGGAGCTGCGCCAGTTTACTCCTGGCGTACGAGGCATGAGGGCTATAATCCTGCCTTCAAAACAGTGCAGAGACGCAGACAAATCACTTACAACATTACATACAACATATGCATAATATTATATATGCAATTATATTACATCCCACAGACTTGTTTTGTAATCAATAGGTGTATTACTATACTGAACTAGTCACGCATGAACGGTACACACGGGGAGAATGCGCACTTACCTGAGGTGGAAGTCCTGCAGGTTTCTATCAGACGCGTGGTGTGCTGAAGAGCAAACGCTAATCACTCTAGAACATTCCTCTGTCCCAGAATGCATCAGTGTGTCAAGAAGGAGTCGAGTCAAGAGAACGTGACCTAGGTAGTTAACGGAGAAGTGAAGCTCAAAACCATCATCCGTTTTCTCCTCAGGAGCTAGCATTACAGCCGCTGTGGGAGAAACACACCAGCGTCAGCATGTCAGGAGCCCAAACTTCCTGTGACCCCACTCCTCCCCTACTGAAGAAGTGACATTCCACATTCCCAAAGCCAGGGTCAGGTCTAACCCATCTGTCTATCACACACCCACTGCACTTCCTTATCTCACAGCTTCACCTTGCCATTTCACGTGACATGGACGTCCCAGTCATCAGGCCCTCACGTGACCACGCCACCTCCAGGGGTGGGCCTGTGTAACTGTAATCTGGGCAGTTACTCTTTTCTTTAGTATTGTACCTCAGATCTGTTCACTAAGCAGGAAAGCATTATCTCCTTGTGTCTACGGCCACATCGTTAACAAACACCACAGAGAACTTCACTGCCGCTAACGAAACACGGAAATGAAATGGGCTCGGGAAGAGGAGGCGACTAAACTCACCATTGTTGAGGAGTACGTGTAAGGGGAGATTTCGTTCCTTAAACCGCCGTACGAACTCTCGCACAGAGCTCTGGGAGGCCAGATCCAGAAACTCAAAGTCCACTGAATACCAGAAGCCATAACGAGCAGAAAGGAGACATAACAGAGCACGTCATTAAACATGAACAGGACATTAAATTCCTGAACTTATCAGGCGTTACACTGCTATATAAAGATTGTTAAGCCTTTATAAAGGCTGAAAGTCACTGCTGTAAAAATGTATTCACAGTGATGTGCAACAGTCTACAAAAACACCACCAATGGTTCATTTCCCAGGTTTGTTAATCCTCATGCGCAAAGCTGTACCTTTACTTCAACATCACAGTTGATGAAACCTTTAGATGCTTAAACGATATCTCCATGGCAGTTTTAAAAAGTACTGAAATACCAGTATGAGGACACCAGTACTCATCATCCTCACACGCTGACCTAATGCTGCTTCGAGAAGCCGAGCGTGTCTGGATTAGCATCTAGCGTCACTGAGCGTGGAGAGGGCAGGAGGGAACCAGACACTTAATATAAATAAAAAAAAATGAACATGGACGGAGTAGAGAGTGTTTGTCTCTGGTAATCTTTGCAACGTCTTTCTGGAACTAAATTACTTCACGGACATTTCACAACATTAAATGGAACTTTAAACAAATACAAAATATCTGCATAGGTATGATATAATACTGCGCTATTCTGCAGCCGGAGAAAAACGTCAGTTGTTGATGTCATGAACACGCACCTTGAGCTTCACTGCCCTCTTTACGAAGCCTTTTCAATGCAATGAGGCCTTGTTGTTTATCATGAGAGGCTGGAAGGGAAAAAGGGGGAAAAAAAGAAGAAAAGAAAATCTAAATGTCAAGTTAATTCCTGTTTATTTATACAACAAATAAAACATTTCAAGGTTACACATTAATGTCAAAAACATGGAAGAATCCATTCTGTTTTGGTTCAAGAATCCCAAATGCTCATGTCCTATTTTCCAGATGTTAGAGCAGAAGGAAAACTGTTCTTCTTATTTTACAAGCTAGCTAAGTATGAGCTAAAATGCGGTAGATGAGATAAAATAGTCATTAATGACTTAATTGCACTTATCAATCAGTGGTGATGACAGGGCAGACAGAGCATTGTGGGTAACACGTATAAAGTACATAAAATATCCAGACTCTTGTTAGAAAGGCTTCTATTCAGTCAGGACAGAACTTTAAAGCGGCTGACATGCTAAGAAGAAAATTAAGTAGGCATGAATGCTGTTCCTATTTTTAGAGTCCTAATCGGAGCAGTGGACGACGGCACCGAAGGCTGTCTCGTAATATTTTTGGCTTCTGGGAATTAAATGCACGACCTAATTAACAAGTCCCATTAGTTATCCTGTTATTAGACAACGAGGTGTAGGGCAGAGAGAGAGTGTCCATGCGTCGGACCAGCGTGGAGGTAAAAGCTTCAGGAGAAATACTTTTGACAATTTATAAAGATAAATACAAATATTTTCCCTAAGATAAAGAAACTAATGCTGCTGTTTTCTGATTAATGGATAAATTTGGAGGCAGTGTCTCCAGGGAAGGCTGCAGAAAACGTTTTGGATGGTCGGAGGAAACTGGAGAACACGGAGGAAACCCAGGGAGTTATATTTACGACAAAAGCCATATTTTCCATGTAACCGAATCCGCTGACCGCTCATCACCAGGCAGATAGCTAGCTAATCAGCAGCTAAACGAACCCTTCGTTAATGATGTCCTCAGATATAAGGGCCAACCGGTTTAGGAAAGCTCAGCGTTGTGTACAATCTGATATCGATATTCTTTTGAAGTCACGGTGATCCACCAAGCAAGAGAGCCATCTTAGTGACATGCCTAAACAGATTTTAATCCAATGTTCGCTCACTAACCCTTAAACCCTGGTTTATGGTAAACCCATCAGGAGTGTGTATTAGTGTGTATTAGTCTGTGTGTTACCTATAATGACGTGCATTCCCAGATGCTGGAGCCGCGTCACCATCTCATATCCAATGCCTCGGGTTCCTCCTGTAACTATGGCAACCTTTCCACGCTGGGCGGGCAAAACTGAAATAATAATAACAATAACAATAATAATAATAATAATAAATACTGTATGTTCAGTGTGGAACTGTGTGGTATTCTGCTCCTTATTTCCCTTTAAAGTGCACTACAGAGGGTTCCATCTGAAGGCTGCTTCTTCCTCCTACACACATGTCCAATATGAGACGAGCAGCTGGGGTTCTGCAGAATGGGGTTGGGTTACTGCTCTTTGGGATTTAGTTCCCTACTGGCTGTAAGGGAATTAATGCATTCCTCCACTCTGTCCCGTGCACGATGTGCTTTAGGGAGCACTGTGAGGTAAACTTAGTGCACTGAGGCTATAAGGAGGCGTTTGGGACACGGCCCAGTGTAACTACTGTAAGCTTACAGTCAAGTTAAAGAGGCAAACGGAGGTGATCTAATCGCTAACCTGGAGAAACAAAAGGCCTATGAAGGAGTTGATAGAGCAGAAGCTTCACGCCGACCACATAGAGCTTCAAGGCAGAGATGATTCGCGTTAAAATCGCCATGATTCAGCTGGGTTAAACACTGCAAACTCCTACCGCGACAAGGACCACTGTCCAATCAGAATCAGCGCTCTCTCTGAGTGGCGGGACTGTAACGACGGATGACCAATCCTAATCAGAGTTCGCTGTGTGCAACGTGACTACAGAAACCGCTGACTAATCAGAATCAGAATGTGCCTTGAGTGGGCGGGCCAATTGCAGTCCCAACCAGAGCGTGCTGTGCGTGACCAATCGCAAACAGAAAGCCCTGAGTGACGCAGATACAGCAACCGCTGACCAATCAGAATCAGAAATCGCCATGAGCGCGTGCCATAGTAACCACTGGCCAATCAGAATTAGCACTGGCTGTGGCGGGAAGGGGGAGGGGACTGGGAGATGATAGTCACGTGTTGTAAATAGTCGCGCATACAGCTAAGATTAATTCTGTTTGTGTACACAAACTTATTTAGAATCTTATAAGAACGTGTTTTATTTTTTGGGGGGCAGCTTAATCTGTAAGAAACAATAACTGAACAATGCAAAGCATTTAAATATAGCACATAATGTCCTCAAAACAAACGTGCACATCTACAAACAGATCCCATAACTCAGTAGATCCCCTAACTCAGAAGATCCCCTAACCCAGAAAATCCCCTAACTCGGTAGATCCCCTAACCCAGAAAATCCCCTAACTCAGTAGATCCCCTAACTCAGAAGATCCCCTAACTCAGTAGATCCCCTAACTCAGAAGATCCCCTAACCCAGAAAATCCCCTAACTCGGTAGATCCCCTAACCCAGAAAATCCCCTAACTCAGTAGATCCCCTAACTCAGAAGATCCCCTAACTCAGTAGATCGTTAGAAATTTAGAAATTTCTAACTAAGAAATCTGAACAAACGCGGTCAGCTGAACACCTTGGAGATGCATGATAAACACGGGTGTAAACGGCAGTGTGTCTTGGCGGTCCATTTGAGACCTGAATGCATAAGACGCATTTTAAAACCATGTGTAAACAGGGCCTAACTCGTTTTCCAGCTGATCCAGAAGATCAAATGTAACTTTAAATGGATAAACAGTATCATGTGTTATTCTTTAATAAATTTCAATGCTTTAGATGAGTTTGGAGCTGGTTGACGTGCCACAGCAGCGTATTTCTAACTGTATTAACGTCATTGCATTGACTTATTAATGTAAAAACCCTAATTAATATAGTACATGACCTAGATATTGTTACCGTTTCTCATTTTTTCTTGCTAGACCTGCTTTAGATAAGCTGCTTTATGCTTTAAGTCATAGCAGCAGGAAGTTTGATTTGATTTCTACCATCACGCATGGTGAACTTGATGTTATCACATCAACGATTCAATGATTGCAATCATCTCAAAGTGAAATGATGATAGATCACTTGTGAGCTGCTAGCTCTGCATTCATGGGGCAAGTCCAAAAAGGATTGATAAATCCTATCAAATAATCTAATCTTTGTGATTTCAGCTATGTTCAACAGCTATCTTATTCATATATTAATTTTGTTGGTTTTTTACAATTTTTTTTACAACACCATGGCACTCTCCAGCCTCCACCGCGTTGTGTGTGTGTTTATCTCGCTCTGCCTCAGGCGTCTGCCTACCCAAATTTATCATATTTCTCCCAAAACGCTGCATCTGGAGTGGAAACTAATCAATCTGACAGGTGAATGTGTGTCTTTCGAATGAGTGATTCCTCCCCAGAGCATTCCTCCTGGCCCACTTTCCCCAACACGACCCAAACTCCGTTTCTCTAATAACCATGGACAAAATAACAAATAAAGTTTTGGCATCAGAGAAATATTACCGAGATGACTAAGATGACTAATTGATAACTGCTCTTAGTAAAACTAACCAAAAAGCTGCTGGTAGTGGTCCCAATCTGTCCCTCTTTATTCCTGGTGTGTATGAAACATGAGGTTTCAGATAAAAATGCTTCAGGATGCTGTGCATGCAGAGCACTCTTCAGGAGGTGCAACTCTGTGTATTATACTTTGTCTCCTCTGCATTCACGTGTCAGTAGAAAAGACCACATTTCAGATTTGCATGAAAACCAATCAAAACAAAAAAGGATATCCAGTAAAAGGACTTTTCAGATTAAAAACGTCTCAGAGTCTATCTGGATTTACAGGCAGAAAGTGAAGCAAACGAGACAGGCACTGGCTACAAAATATTTCTGCTTGAAAGATCAGTTTCTTTTAAACCCCAGTGTACCTGAGAAGACCAATACACCAAATGTGATCACAACAAATACTGATTGAATTCATTTTTTTGTTGTTTACTGTTATTAGTAGTCATTCATTTAATTTATAGAGAAACCTTTTCAAATAATAATTTTTGAAAGCATCTTAGCTTCGGAGATTTTCTTTACCTGTACCTAATACCATACATTTAATATCGTTTGGTTACCTGCTCAGATGCCGTGCTCGCAGTCGATGTCCCTGCAGATGTACCACAGGATGACATAGAGGATGAGGAGGATGACGAAGATGAATAGCCCAATTAAGATGGCCTTGTACAGCGGTGAGATGAGAGACTGCATGACGGATGAGAGAAGAAACAAGTGGCAGCATGGACGAGGATGAGTGAAGGATGGAAGGAGAGAGAGAGTGAGACAGAGAGAGGGAGTTCTGATCTCCTGATCTCACACACGACACACAAAATGAGATTGTCCTCGATGCAAAATGTTGTTCACGCACACGCACACGCACACGCACACACACACACACACACACTGTAATAGCTTTTCAGTTGATGATTTGTTGATGAAATGCAACAAGTGCACCAAAGACATTTCCAAAGGAAACTTGTTTATATGAAATTATAATCATGCATGATTCTCACTGCTATTACACAGCATGCTTTATTATACTTACATTATATTTTATATATTTTACTAGTCAATTTATTAAATAAGTACTATTGATCAACATAATACTCATAAACAATATCTGCATCAACAGCAACAATAATAAAAATAATAATAGTATCATCAAAATGACCATTTATGACACTTTAGCACAGTTTTAGCAAATTTCTATCGATGATTTATTAGAATGATCAGTATCATGCAACCCCTTTCATGTTCATCATTAAGGGAGGATCAAAGAAGTGATTTTATAGCAATCAAAGTTTCAGCACCTTAACATTCACCCCAGCCCCATGCAGTTTTAAAACACGTTGACCCGAGTTTGAATAATAATAGAATATTAATACTCAGAATAATTTACTGCTCAAATAATCTTGCACCCACTTAAGGATTTTATGATGTTGACAACAGAGAGCTGAACACCCTTGTGTATTTTACACTGACCACAAGCACCTTGAATACCTTAAAACAGCCAAGCAACACATCCCAAGACAAGCCCAATGGGCCCTCTGCTCATATTGTTCCAAAAGTATTAAAGCAGACATACATGCACACGGCAGACCCAAATGCTTCCAACACCAACACCATCTTCATTGCTACCGCCAGCTGGGACATTGACTGCCAAGCTGTATGGACCCTTAAAGACCACCCCGGCCCTGCCTGATGCCCTCGTAACAAGAGCTATCTCCTTCCAGTCTTATTGATGCTCTGATGCGCTTGTACTGCCATTGTCACTGGTCACCCAGGTATCACCCATTAACTTCTCAACACATCATGAGCACTTCAGTCTGAATTTACAATTAAAGACTGTACAGCTCTGTTAAGTGGGTTTTTACCAAAATAAAGAAAATTGGGGCATCAGGAGAACACAAGAGAAAATAAGGATGCACGTATAAAAAATTTAACCAATAAATGTATGAGCATAAACTATATTGTCACTGTTCTGTCACCAACATTTTAATGTTAAGTTCAGGTTTTTGTGTGGTTTTAGAAGCTTTTTGGATTGAAAGTGGGCTGGAAAGTCATTAAGGAACACTTATGTGTAATAATTTGGGTTTTCTTGGTGTGATTATGTAAGCTCATTTTGCTGAACCTTTCCAAAAACAGTTAACAAAAAAGGAGCTAACTATGAAGACAACTGTGTTTTTGTTCACCATTTAAAATTTTTACAACTCCTTTAATTAAAGCTACCATGAGATCATGGTCATGTTCCATCACAACCCTGACCATGATACTTTTTTTCCGCAGCGCACAATATGTTTTATCCCACAGTGCATTACTGCCACCGCCTGGTGCTTAGGCCCAGCTTTACACTAGCTCATTTAATTTTACTCTTCTAGTGAGCTCAGTTCAAACCCAATACAACTTGTTTTCATCATGTCTTGTTTCACTGTACATTTTCTCATATATTTCACCACTTCAACGATCCCTTTGTATGCACACAGTTCTGCTTATTTCTTTCCACAAGCCATCACTCCCATGAACACTCAAATCAGTCAACAGTGTCAGTGACAGTACTTATGCAATAACCTGGTTAACACCGTTCGTCCACTGTGCCCATAACCTGAACCCTATATAGTAACCAGTTATGCCTTCCATATGTACTCCAGCATCTTGCACTCTGCACAACTGCACTATGATCCTCTTGCACACTTTCACATATACATGCAGATATTTATATCTTTAGGGCGACACGGTGGTGCAGTGGTTAGCACTG
>JAQQZX010000036.1:302164-316135 GCA_030068355.1 Notoglanidium maculatum | reverse complement strand
CATCTCATGCTGTGGCTGAACCCAGCTTACTGCCAAAGACACCGACACAGTGGAATATTAATACACCTATCAACCAGTCTGCACGTTAAGCTGAGAACATTCCTAAAGCAGATCTTCATCTACACGGGGCTCACTGACAGGTCACTGACCGTCTGTTTGAGGATGGAGGAACCTTTACAGATTAGCCCTCTTGTTAAAGGAAGTGATTCTGCTGGGGACCTGAACACAAAACAAGGAGTGTTTTCTTTCAAGGCAGCTCTAAGAGGAGTGCAGTGTCATGGAGTTCACTGTCCACCGGTGGAGATCCGTTTATCTTAGACTGTTACGCTAATCATTTCAGTCGGGTACATGCTGCACTTTTAAGCAGTTTTTAAGGAACGTACTGTGTGTAAGTAAGTAGAGTAACAGTCTACCTGCCAGTTTTCCCCCTGTGTTTGGCGCTCGGTGTTATGGTTGAGAGACCTGATGTCACCATACAATTTACACAGGCATTTTTGTGTTTTGTGCAGGTGGTAAAAGCATGGGTGGATGGGAAGGTGGCATTCGTGTTCCAGGAATATTCCGCTGGACAAATCGTCTTCCAGCCGGACAAGTCGTTAATGAGCCAACAAGTTTAATGGACATTTTCCCCACAGTCGTCAATCTGGCAGGAGGACAGCTGCCTAATGACAGGCTAGTACCTGTTACTCATTATCACAACTGACAGTAATAATTAGTAGTCATCTATCTGAATGTTCTGTTCATTTTATTTACTTCATATATTTAATTCCAGTGGTAACATGTAGCTCCCAGCTGCAGTCTCATAATCAGCAGCACATAATAGTGACTCAGCTGCAATAAGCGATAAGCATTTACAGAGAAATAAATGAATTGCAAATAATTTGTGTGCATGTGTGTGTGTGTGTGTATGTGTGTGTGTGTGTGTGTGTATGTGTGTGTTTAAGGATTCTGGATGGTCATGACCTGCTGCCGCTGTTGGAGGGAAAGACAAAGCGTTCAGAACACGAGTTTATGTTTCACTACTGTGGTGATCATTTGAACGCAGTCCGCTGGCATCCTCCTGACAGTGAGTACACACACACACACACACACACACACTCACACACACTCACACACACACACAAACTTTCCATTGACATAATGATTGATGAAGTTAATTAACTCTACACCTGCACCTAAACCCAAACCTTAACCTCAGTAATGAAAAGGAAACTTTTTGGCTCTTTTACTTTTTCTTATTTTTGTTTAAAAAAACAAAAGGACCATCCAAAGTTGTCAGATCTTACTATCCTTGAGAGGACATTTAGTCCTCATAAGGGTATATAAACTTGTACACACACATACTAAGTAAGAGTTTAATGCTTTTGGTTTTTTTGTGATTTCTTTAGGCGACTCAGTGTTCAAAGTGCACTTCTTCACCACAAACTGCAACTTCACACTAATGTGCCTTTGCCAGGGTGACATCATCACATACCACAACCCGCCACTTGTCTTCGATGTGACCTCTGACCCCTCAGAGGCAGTACCTTTGACGGCAGAGACGGAGGCACGTTACGGCGAGGTGCTGCAGCGGGTTCGAGATGCCGTTCAGGAACACCGGCGGACACTGACGCTCCCTGAGAACCAGCTGTCATGGCCCAACGCGCTGTGGAAACCATGGTTACAGCCATGCTGCGGCGTTTTCCCCTTCTGCTCCTGCTCCGAGACATGAAGGGCATCATGATAGCTAGGAATCAGTTCTGTTTGAAGCAAAATGGCCCGTGTAAATGTTTAATAAACACTGCACGAGACTCATTTTTACATGCTCAGTCCAGTTTCTGTAATAAACAGCTCTGTAGTAAAAAGGAGCTGTTGTGCCACAGAAACAGGCCAGTTGTGTTCTTAATGCTCGGGTGATTTCTGTGATTATGGTAAAAGTTTATTAGGAGCACATTTTCATCCCTACGCACACCTCAGCCAAGAAAACATATTACAACCAATCATTTTACAGCATATTGCAGTTTTTAGTCAATGTAAAGTTCATCATGTAACTGAGATATGAGGCCACATGGAGGCGCCATTTCACTTAGAAACCTGTCCTGTGACATCTTTAAGGCCTGATTATAGGACAGAGCATATCAGATGTATACAATACAAACACACGAGAGAAACACACACAAAATAATATAGTATAATATAATATATTACATAAATATAATTACTACATAAAGACAAATCATTAAGAGAAGAAAATATAGTCTGTATTAAATAAAATGTGCATTAATTAAATAATCACTTTTAAAATAGTGACTATTGCTCATATAAAAATAGATAATACAATCAGACAAAAACATGTATACACACTTCAGGAAAAGAAAAATCTGTATAAATATTTTAATACTAGATTTATTCAGATATCATAAGATTAATACAGGTTCCCTTTGGCCTCTACAGTTACGAGAGGTGCTCGAAGTGGTGGCCGTCAGCTTCCAGACATTAATGTGTAGAAGAGGAGGAACAGTGAGTGGGTGAAACCTGGCAGAGACAGCCTGCCTTTCTGTCTTTCATACTGTAGTGAAAATAGACGTCCTGATCTCATAACCACGTCTCTCAGCGCTCACCCTGTCTCACTGACGGGAGAAACACGGGATGTGGCTTAAGTATTTCCATAAACTGACTCTTAAGATGTAGTTAGAAAGAGAATGTAAATGTGTAAATCTAAGCCAGGTGAGCTATAAAGTTATTATGAGACCTATGTATATGAAGAGCTCTTACTTGAGAGAACCAGCTGAGAGAAGAACGGGACCGTGCGCATAAAGATACCATGTTACAAACTAGAGTCCATAGGGATAAAAAAAAAAGCATAATGTTATTGTATGCTAACCATATGCTAATCTTAACCCAGATCTTACTCAGATATTGGAACTATGTCTATGTCATCACCTTCTGGTGATCTTAGGGTAATCTCATAATCAATAATGATACCTGTATCTGGCATCAGTCTGAAAAAAGAGAAAAATGCTCCAAAACCAACACAGTACCATATTAACCCCGCTCCATCCACGCTAACTAGCATCGCTAACTAATGCACTTCATTTAAAATCAACTGACTTACGGTATAAAGAACAAACCTTGTAAGGGTTTGAATAATTTGAACAGCAGAGCTCAATAAAAAGTCGCATGATTCCACAGACTGGTTAATATTAAGTCACTCATTTCAGCATCAGTATCTGAGGTGAAAATGGCATCCCTAATTATTACAAGCCCACACAGATTCATCGTCCTCCTGGGCTTAATCTACTCAGCCTACTTCTGGAGACATTTCATGAAACGGCCGCCGTTCTAGTACATACACTAACCAGAGACATTGCAGCATGTTCGTTCTCCAAACTTCCTTCAGGTTTGCACTGGAGCTACGAGGCTAACCTCGCTAAAACCTGATGGCCATTTATTACAGCTAATCAGAATTATGCTCATCACATTCTGGCTTGAAACTAATTAAAGGCTCAAACCTGAACAGCTGAACAGATGATTTCAGCATGTGTGTAGTGGAACGCTAATCAGGCCGCCACAAGCTTCTAGTACTTGTAAACTATGTTAGCGTTGTAGTTCCAGTGCAACTACAATTAGGAAAAGAGAAAGCATGTGCCAGACAGATGTTAAAACTTTTTCTTTAAGAGATGCTATTTTTTCCCAACAAAGGCAGGACTGTTACTTGTTAGCTTTGCTAGCCAGCGTTAGCTTTGAGGTACGTTTGAAGAAAATATTTTGTGAAATCTCTTAAACTATTTATAGACGCCTGCAAAATATTATTTGTGACGGCCTGGTGTGTATACGTAGATGCACTCAGTGGAAAGAGATGACAGGTTCATCGTGGCTAATATTAGCACTGATTAGCACAACACACCCCAGCTGGTTTTCTTTAACTTAAATGAGAACTAGCTTAGCTGAGAGGAGCCAGGGATCCTACTCTGGACAGAATAAAAACCCAAAATCTATAATCTTGTTAATACACAAAGCATAGAGCACCCCAAAGTACAGAGGATTAGTGATTTTTATTAAAAAATGAGAAGCATGTTATAAATTAACACGTAAATGTTAACTATGGTAGCTGTAACAGATTTCTGTCAACACCAGTTAGCAAAACATCGCAGTAATTAGCTTGCAGGCTAATAATACTAGCCTACAGTATTTCTTCATGCATTTTGTAGATAAATAGCTACTAAATTTTGTCTTGTGCAGATTCTAATGTTACCATGTTAGATCAAGCATATGAAGCAATAATTGATCAATCCATGATAGAATTTTAACCTGCACGCAGATTAAAATATACATGCATATAGGTTCAGTCTCACTAATGGGGGAAATGGTGCGCATAATAATAACATTCCTCGACTAAACAAAGGGCTAAAAGCTTTTCATCTGCAGAGACGTGACCTCTCTTCCGTAACATCCTCGTCTACCTGTGGAAACCATTAAAATACGTCAAAAAATAAATAAATAAATTCGGTATGTCTGAGTCGAATGAGAAGAATCTGTTTTTGATTGATGGTTTAATGATTAACATCTGAGCAAAACTTCAACAGACTTTGAACGTGTACAACAGGCTAAAACGTAAAAAGTCTCAGCACTTTGATTGTAATGTTAAACATTAAGAAAGGAAAGAAAAGAGAGTGTGTCGCAGAGATCTCAATTCTGACTGTAGTTCATAAAAGAAGAGAATTAAAATGCCTTAACCAAGTGTTTTATACATCAGGCAATATGTTAAATCTGATTAAACACAGGATTAATCTCCATCATGAGACTTCAGAGCTTTGGACTGCGTGGAGAGGAGCAGTGTTCTGTCCGAACCGCAGATTAGACCATCTGGGAGAAACCCGATGGGAGGAAACAACGTTTTCAGATATCAGCAGGGGCGTATTGATCAGCTGTCTGACTTTTGCAAGATCAAGTTAGCTACTCTTACGTCTGTCTGACATGAATGCAATTGCATTGCATTTCACTTTAAACAGTGTGTTGAAGTTGTGTTTCACTGAAAAGCAACCAATGGCCGATTGCTGAAGGGCTAGTTGTAGTTGTAGACTAATCATTTATAGTAATTACTTAATACTAATTAATTAACTATTTAAATGTAATGACAAGTTAAAACTTTCTAACAAACCAGAAAAAATGTCTTATTTGGAGCTTTCAAGAGCGATGAGAAGATTATAAAAAGAAAATTTAATCAACACACAGGTCCTGATTTACTGTTGAAAAAATGTTTTGAAGAAATACAAAATACAACAATTTATTTTCTTAATGTGTATCTCAAAGTAATGACAATTGCTCTTAAAATGACTAACATTACAGTGATGGAGCTGATTTTACTTTAGATTAAAAAAAAACTTAGAAACCAGAGGGCAAACTTTCACATATACTGTATCTGGACAGGAGGTCAGGACACTTGTTAAAAACTTAACTGCAGGTTTATTTTGCCCCAGACCACTGACCACCAAAAAGCACATACCGCCCTCTCATATCTGGGGGTAATTCTTTAACTGGAACTGAAACAGTAGCCAAATGCGACATGGACAATGGGGCCCCATCTACATTTTATGAGTGTTTAGGGTTTAAAGTTTCTGGTGCATTGAGCATCTGCTGCTCTGTATGTTGCAGCACTCAGTGTGTTTTGTCACTTCACTGCGATTTGCCCTCTGATGGACAACGTGATGTATGTGGATGCAGTTTGAATCTCAGGGATTGCCATTGAGTGGTTCCTGAGTGGCCCAGCAGAAAAGTAATGGCAGCAATGGCACACGCTCGCTCCCCTTTACTCTTACCTAAATATGTTCAGTGTTAGATAAAGAAAGCCCGCTGAAACTAAGGATTATTGTGCACTGAAACTTTGGATAGCATGACACTGCAAAACTGTTCTCAGCGTTCTCGTCAACTCGCCTCAAACTGACGTGTGACCCTAAATAGCAGTCAATATTTCCTTAAAACTTGTGTATGAGTGTATGAAGAGCATTTCCACAAGGCCCTTTGATGTTTTAGTTGCACACCAGGAAACACCGACTGATTAGCAGTAGCATGTGCTAGCTAATACCATCCATATGGTGCCTCGGGCATAAAGAACATTAAAATAAAATGACAGGAGCATTTTCAGAGTATTTTTGTTCAAGCGTGTAGGAATGACGTGTTTTCTAGTAACTGGATACTGGAAAATGATATTCTAAATGGAAAATAAAGTAACATGGTAAACTAATCTTTTTAATGAGCATTCAAAATGTTTTTTCACTTTCTAGTTGGCTTCTAAAACTATTTTGACCCCACCCATATACAGAGGGAGTCATAAGTATTATTGTTTATTAAAATGATTTTCCAATTCGTGTTATAGAACCACAAACTGTTAAAAAAATGTGATGTAATTGTTTTGACCTAATAGTGTGTTATTTCAAGATATTATGTAGTAATTTTGCCTTCAGATGTTATCTCATTATTTTTACATAATCACTCCTTGTTTAAAGATGTAACCTCCTTATTTTGAGTAATTGTTTTATTATTTTGTCTTACTGTCTATTTCAATTAAATCATTCATTATTACAAGATATTGTTACTAGTCATTACCTCAATTTAATATCTTAAAACTAGTTATCATTATTTTGAGTTATTATCTTGTATCTTATATATTCAGACTTAATAATTCATTATTTTTAAGATACTGTATTGTCATTGTTTTTTTACCTCATTATTTTGATGTATAGATATGTTGAAATAATGAGCTATAATCTTGAAATTTTGCCAACATTATCTTGTTGTATAGATTTAACAAATATTTTGTTATTTCAAGATATTATGATTTTATTTCCCATTATTATCTCATTATTTCACAATGTTTTCTTGTTATATACACATAATGTCTTGAAATGGCAAAGTTAAAGTTATTATCTCAGCATTATCTTATTATCTCAGTATATCTCGTTGCTTCAGCATAGGATTTATTTCTTTTGACTTTACTAAGTACTTCAAGATGTCATTAGTTATTATCTTATCATTCCATCATATTATCTTGGTATTTGGACTTTACCATATTAAATCTCATTTTTCAGTTTAATCACTTTTAAAACTGTGGTGGCCATAAATAAATGAATAAATTAATCATTAATTGCAAATGAGATGTTTAATCACATACTTCAGTTTCAGAGAGCACAACACTGAAAATACTTAGAAACATTAAATAGATTCCTAGAGTCAGTACGGAGGCACTGACCATGTCTTAAAGTCTCCTTGCTAACAGTAATGGGCTTCTTGATTTTCAAAACATTTCACACGATTAGCGCACTTTAAAGCACTAATAATGCTAACACGATTTATATGCACTTTACAGCCAAGCAAGACTATTAGCAAGACTGCTGTTTGTGGTCATATCATACATGCTGCTTATCATCTAGACTTAAGTATGTCAGAACCAGACATTTCGAGTTTTGCTAATCGCCTTACCCAGCTGTTTCAAGGTCAGGAGGCTGGTATTACTTTTCTTACCTTTTGGTGTTATCCATTCCCATAAATCCCATAAATGCTTTGTGTTAAGCCTCAAACAAAGAAGGTTACTCAGTCATTTTCACTATTTGGTATTTACAGGCCACTACAGGACCCTGTTCTGAATTTCTACAGGAATGTGTAGACTCTCGCACCTTCATATCATCATCCGAACAGAGAAGCGCGCCTTCACATTAAATGATCTAATATGAAATTTGATCAACAGAACAGAAGCGAATGAACGAGTCAGGGATTATTCCCTCCGCAGTGTTAGTGTGAAGAGAGCTCTGTGGAGCGAACAGGAGATGGTGTGGCTAGTTTAAATGACATGGATTTGGAAAGAAATTTTTTGGAATTCCTGAACAGGGACTTGCATTGTTTATTTAAAATGCAGATGTAAAGTGCAGCCATGAGCTTCTCACAAAAATATATTCAATAGCTTAAAATGAAATTGATCAGTCTTTAAAAGACTGAATAATAAATTAAAAAAGAGGTAATATTACTATAACATGACACAACGGCAAAGACAGGTCTGCAATGCCCAATTTAAACTCTGCTAGCAAAAAGATACACACTTACATGTTTAAATAAGACTCAATAGAACACATCTTGCTATAAAACGTAGTGAACGCCAACAAATAAAACAATATTCACCACATACCAGGCATTACTAAATGATATAATGTTTGAAATTACAAGCCTGGTCCTTTAACATAAAATATATTGTAGATATAGGTGAATGCTAATATCTTTGTAAGCTCCCTGATAATGCATGTGTCTGTGTCATTTAAAAACAAGGGGTTAATGTAAATAAAAACCCATGGACCCCTTCAGTACAGACTTATTTTACAAACACCCAATTGAAAAATAAGCAAATTATTTAAACGTGTAAAATGATATTTTGAAACCAGAGGTTTTTTTTATTTCTGTACTTTCCACCTATAGAAATTAATTTTTATTAAAATTGTCATTAAGCCCCAGTTAACATCATCTACAGACATAGTAATAGTAATTTGATAATTGTGGGCTAATTATGATCATATCTCCTCATAGTTTTAGTTTGTTAGGATAATCATCCTAATCATATTTTCAGTTAATTATCTTTGATACTGGATTTACCAGCGGGGATAAAACCTAAAGTCTAAACTTATCAACATATCTTGTATCTACAAAGTAACTCACTCGCTATTATCAGTATTCTCTGCACTGCAGTTCTTTAAGGCGTGTAGGTATTTATATAATATTTTGTATCAAAACACATACACATAGGTTGCTTTGCTATCACTGCCAACCAGGTTTTTGGCGGTGCATTTATAGAAACCACTGTCTCTGCTCGACGGGTTCTGGATGACCAGAGAGCCTTGTGGATGGATGTACCTATTGCCATAAAGTCGGGGATGTGGGCCTGACTTGAGCTGGATTTTATCAGGCATTTCCCAAAGTACCTCCGGCTTTGGTATACCGATTGCCAAACATTCAAGCTTGATTGCAAGTCCTGGTCTCCCGTAAGTGACCGCTGAGGGTCCAGTGGTGATGCGCGGTGGATAAGCGATCACAATCACTGCGACTGACATGGACGAGGACCCGTGTTCATTGGCAGAATTACAGCGATATGTTCCTCTATCGTACACGGAGGCCTGTTGGACTGTTAAGGTACCGTTGTCATAGATGACATATCGTCCCATTCTCCGTGGCCTAGTGAGGATTTCTCCACTTGGTAAAGTCCAGGTAAGCTTAGGTATTGGGTTGCCACTTGACAGACAGTTCAACTGAAGGTTTCCACCATTGATGATGCTGACCAATGAGCTGTACTTGCTGATGATAACAGGCTTCTGGCTGGACTCCAGAGTCACTGTCCGTTCAACAGAACCTGCACTGTTACGGCCCACACACCGGTAAATTCCTACCTCTGAAACAGAAGGTTCTCTAATGATCAAAGCTCCATCAGGGAGATGGCTGAAACGGAAGATGTTAGTTCCACTCAATAGGGCTGTTCCATTAGGAAGGAACCAGGTGATCTCAGGATGGGGGTTTCCCTCAACGGAGCAGTTAAGGATCACAGAGACTCCACTGGTGAATGGGAGAGTCTCTGTGGCCAAGCTTTTCAGCTTTGGTTTCTCAACATGCTCTGTAACGTGAAGCTGTACCTGCAGTCTGGCCTCGCCCACCTCATTGCGAGCTACGCAGAGCAGCTGGACAGAGTCACTCTTGCGTAAATTGCGAATATCAAAAGTACCATTGCGATGAACCATGATCCTGCTGCCGTAGTACGGAGCTGGAAGCACAACGTTCTCAGGCATTATCCACACGACTTGGGGATATGGTATTCCTTCAGCTTTGCAGTGCAGGAGAACCCGATGGTTCTCCTCAGCGGTCTCCTCTGCTCTGGTTACAGGACTTTTTATTCCATTAATGATGGGAACTGAAGTCACAACTTCAACACTAACCACCTTCTTGCCTGTACCTGCTGTATTTTTGGCTAAGCAAGTATAGTTTCCACTGTCCAAGCGTTGTGCTTTATGGATCTGCAAAATCCCATCAGTGGTAAGCTTGTACTTATCTGACACTGGCAGGGCTATGACATGTTTGTTTGGAGAAAGCCATGTTATAGTTGGTGAAGGCTGTCCTTCGGCCCTGCAAGTAAGCAATGCTGTTTCCCCATGTGAGACTCTGATCACCTCATAAGTGTTGTTGTGTATAGCTGGTGCAGCTGCCACTACTCTGATATGAATTTTCATTTCATCTTTGCCGATCTGATTCTCAGCATAGCATGTGTAGTCTCCCTCCTCCTTCTTACCCACGTCGTTGAAATAGAGGGTACCGTTGTCAAATACAACATATCTCCTAGTGCGCACTCTGTTGTCATCTGACTGCATGACGCTATTAACCATGGTGCCATCTGGAAGACTCCATTTTATCTCAGGGTTCGGGAGGCCCGATGCAATGCAGTCCACCTTCAGATCTCCTCCATAAAGAACCTTGTGGTTATTTAACTGTTTCTGCTCAATTTTGGCTGCTTTCATCATGACAGTCACTTTCAGAAGAACAAAATCATCCCCGATTTTATTTCTGGCCAAACAGAGATAGTCCCCATGGTCCTTGTCTGTTACTGATTTAATGGTCAGAGTGCCATTGCTGAAGACTTTCATTCTGTGATCGAAGCTAGAAAGAAGAAAAGAATGTAATATCAGATTAATTTAAAGTTAAATAATGATTAGTGAATAGTGGCATGGTATGGACAGACGTGTGAATATAATGGCATTTTTAAGGTAAAAGTAAAGAATGGGAAGAAAGGGAACAATGCGATTCTTCTCTTTCCATGGAGTCTATGGAAACATTTACAGTAACAATAATGCTATATTATACCAAATACCATCTTAACTGAGTAGTATTTATTTTGAGTAATTGCGCTTCCTTTCTGTACTTAAGTACCATTTTGGAAGATTTGTAGGTGAATTCCAATATATTTGAAATTGAATAAATTAATTATTATATAAGTACATTTACATGACAAAAAAAATCCTTTCTGCTCTGTAAATTTCCATTTTGACCTTCAAATATTTTTTTTCTAAACTTCTCTTTGCCAATCACTAGTGTTTTCACAAAAAATCTGTATTTTGTTTTATTAGTATTTTTAAAGACAAGCAACAGAATTTACATTCATGTAAAATGAAACTTCGCACAACTATTCTAATTGGTCTTGAGGGAAGGCCCGCACTATCCATTGATCAGCGCAGCACACACCACCTGTCAAGCCATAGTTGAGCTTTAACAATCCGTATGATGAGCATCCATCCCCATATCTTGGTAAGATGTTCTCTTTTGCTATATTTAATAACAATTCATAACGATTCATAAAGGGTTTGACATATTTCCTTTGCCTCACTTGTACAAATGAAACATCAGCCTTGAAAAATTCGTCAAAGACTTTCACTTTTGTAAATGGAAAAATAATCACTTTTTACACCAAATTGACACATGGCATGTTTTATTGGCTGATCTCATTGATTAATGTTTGATCTAAGGGTTTTATCTTAATATGTAATGTACATCATATCATATCATATCACAATATTCTGATGCTAATTTGCCTCTGACCTAAATCACTGGCTTCCTGCTTCCTAGCCAAACGTGTGAACGATACACTCAGCTGCTGACAGAACGAAAACAGACTTCACAGCACTAATGTTGCTTTTTATTCAAGTACTATATTTCATTTGGAAATCAAAGAACAACCATAATCTACCACAGACAAACTTATCCCGAGTTTATCTTAAAGGCCTGTCACCTCAGGCTCGCTAAATAATGTTCAGAAAATGACAGCACACCAATGGGAGAGAAGTCTGGAGAAAATCAACTTGGAGAATATCAACCATGTTGCAGAGGCAATAAAAAGGGAAGGTAGCTTGTCATTCATCTTTCAGACTTTGAGTGACTTTATCTTTGTGATTGAAGATCAGAGAAACAAAAGATCAGCAGAATTGATAGCTAAGTAACAAACGTGTAAGGTTTTTGTCTAAGGAAACATCTGATGTCATTAAAATGACAATTTTAATGCACAGTTTTTGGAGAACAAGATTGATGAGTTTCCTTGTCTGACTGATAAACATTAAATCTTCAGTCTATTTGCTTCACTGAAACTTGGATGAACTCCTGCACTCTGGGCAAATCTGCCCATAACCACAGGAATTATGAGTTTGGACTAGACTACTTAGTCAGCTGTCTAGAGCAAAGATGGAGGCGTTTGCTTTGTAATCGGCAACAGATGGTGCACTGAGGTCCAAAATCTGCTCATCACATCTGGAACTGGTAAGAGCGGCTCTTTTATCTGTGAGCGAATTCTTCTACTACTAATACAACTCCTGTGCACATTCACATTCTCACCAGAACCGCCTTAAAACTTTGGACTGTAGTAAATGACGACACTACATTGATCTAAGGTAAGCATCACCAACATTATAGTAACCAACAATCTGTACACTAGAAATAAATAAAAAGTTTCTTCTTGCACCAAACACTAAATGGGAATTAATTGCAGCCAGGAACTAATGTTGTGAGCAGGGAACTGAAGAAACGTCGGACCATATACGCCATAGGATCACGTATACGTCGTTGTTATGAGCCAATAGGATTTGTCGCATTATTGCACAGACTTGAGAAAGTCTTAATTGAAAATGTTTTGAAACTCACCACTGTCACTGAAAATACAGCTCCAAGAATATCAATGAATACCTGTCACTTTCTTGCTTGCTAGCATCAATTTAGGGTCATTTTCAATACGTTTAAAAAGGTTACATGCTTATCATTTGTCATATTGACGTACCTGAAATGTGCATCAATGAGTTTTTTTGCCGGAGTTTTCCAGATGATTTTTGGTTCAGGGCTTCCTGAAGCATTGCAGTCTAGCCTTAGATAGCCACCGTAACTGACACCAGTTCTTAGGGGTGAGGTGAAGGTAATTTTGGCTGTAGAGGAGGTCCTCTTCACCAACACACTCACACTTCTCTTGGCTACACCTACAGCATTCACAGCAATGCACTCGTAGGTACCGGAGTCTTTTTCTGTTGGGTTGCGAATGTATAGCGTCCCATTGGGAAAGACAAACAGCTTTCCATTGATGAACTGGGAAGGGCGAATTTGCATGCCGCTGAAGGTGATCCACCGAATCACTGGATATGGGGCTCCTTTAGCGCTGCAGTGGACATACACCGTCTGACCCTCAGAAATGGTGTGGTTTTCCTGTCGCTGTTGCTTGATTATGGGTGGAAGAACGATAACGTGGAGCCGAATGGATATTGTTGCAGCACCAGCCACATTACTGGCGATGCACTTATAGATTCCACTGTCTGGATAATTAGTCTGCTTCACATGAAGTGTCCCATTGCTAAAAAGCATGAACCTCTGCTCCCTAGTACTGACCGCTTGTACCACCGTCTGGTTGGGAAGCACCCAGCTTATCTGAGGACGGGGAAGACCTTGTGCTTGACACTGAAGGTTGGCACGCTCTCCCAAGTACACCGTCATGTCATGCTGCCATGGAAGCAGGATTTTTGGAATTTGGACTAGAACCATCAAGGTAACCAATATCCTATCAATGCCATATTGAGTCCGAGCAGTGCAGACATATTGGCCACGATCCTGAAGCTGAACGTTACGGATTACCAAAGTTCCACTGGGTTGAACCTCAAATCGCTGGATTCTGGTATTTGCTGATATAACAGCTCCTAAAAAACAGAAATAATAAGAAAAACTTGTATCTGTCAATGTGGAAGTGATCTGTTGAAGTAATCATTGGTTCTTTGAAACACTGGATGTGTAACAGTAAATAACTGTCCTAAACGAGTCTTTTTGGGATTCTCTCTGTGTCACCATGAAGAAACAGAAGGTGCACAGATGTTCTTTGGACATGTCATGGGCCAGTAGAGAATATTAATGGCTTCTGCATTTTACACAGAGGCAAGACTCCATGGCTTG
>JAQQZX010000036.1:291798-302064 GCA_030068355.1 Notoglanidium maculatum | reverse complement strand
TCTTTGGACATGTCATGGGCCAGTAGAGAATATTAATGGCTTCTGCATTTTACACAGAGGCAAGACTCCATGGCTTGGCTCCAACTGGGGCTCAGAATGCAAAATACTGTTATTAAAATGATCTGTTATTACATTTGGAAGAGAGATAAACAGACACAATTCAGTAATCTGAATATTAATTGATGTGTTTGTTCATATTTATTGTTTAAGATGAAGAAACTAAGTTTGATATTTGGTTATATGTACCTGTAGAGATTTTGGTCCAGGTAAGCAAAGGTTTAGGATCCCCCACAGATTTGCACGGAAACTGCACATCTGTTTCAGCATTCACAGTGATGGTGGTAAGATTAGCAGTGGTGATTCTAGGCCTTGCTCTCAGTACAGGAACATATGGTGGCTGAGGAAAAGGAACATTCTCGTCATGTTGCCGGTTTGTAGAGACTACACCTGTCTGAATTCTGCTAAGAGCCTTTGCAGTTGGCATTGGGCTTGTAGTTGTTGGTTGAGTAGTGCTTGTAAATGATTTAGGTGACATGCTTGATCTGATTGTACCAGCTGAACCTGGTCTGACATCCATAGATGATTTAGTATCTGATGGTGTTTGGTGGATGATAAATGATTGTCTGTGATTGGGGTATGTATAATTAAGGGTTCTTTTATGATTCTGATCAGGATTGTGGTTAGTTGGCATGTTACTTGTGTAAAATGGAATTCTGTTATCTGCCATCAGGATGCTAGGTTTCAAAGAGGTTGTTTCTCCAAAATTAATGGATATAATTGGAGTATTGAAACCAGACTCTGTGGTTTTTATTGAGGGTGTCATGATTGTTGTTGTTGTTGTTGTTGTGAGAGGTTTTGTTGACATTTGAATCTTGGATTTAGTGGCTGGTGGTGTTGCTGTTGATGTCGTTGTTGAAATGTTGTCAGAGGGTTTGCTTATGTTAGGCAGCAACTCTCCATCTCCAACTTCTGTGCCTGGAGTTGTAATGGGAAAAACAGAATTGTATTCATCCGGAACAGTATGAATCGTTGTGGTTAGAATCTCAGTTTGACTTTGTTTCACTAAAGAATAAGAAAATGATTTCTTTAGTAAATCTTCTGCCGTAGTTTCTTCATATGGAAATGTAACTGCAGTTTGAAGTGGTTTGACTGGAGCAGTTGCTGATTTGACAGATTTATGTGTAGATTTGAGTACTTGTGAGCTACTGAGAGCTTCCTCTGGATGTGATTCAGATATGTGAGGACTGGTGTCTGTTGCGTCATCCTCAGTGACAGACGTCTGAGATGGTTTAAGTGCTGAAAGTCGGGATGTAAACCCCTCTTCAGTGACTGCAAGAGTTTCATAATCTGTTTCTGGCTGAGATGTAGAAGCAAAATGATAATTCATCTTGATCTCTGTAGTGAATGTCTGCACATTTTGCCAACTCTCTTCGGACGTATCTTTATTTGCTCTCCTCTGAGATGCGGTCACAGTCACTGCTGGTGGTGTAATGCGTATTGTGTGATGTAAACCGTATTGTGGGACATATAAAGTTGGTTCAGTCCCCTGGACTGTCGAAAGTTCACTTGCCTCAAGTTTGTGGGCAAGTGGATTGATTTTGTCAGCTAACAGTGAGACATTCGTTTGATCATTACCATTACGATCATTGTCTGTTAAGGATTTCAAGTATTGGAAAGAAGTAATAGATGTAGCAGTGGAATAGGCTGATGTGCCTACTGTTAGTGTGGCAGAAGTGGTAGTAGTGATTGATGGCTTGTGCGTTTCTGTGGCCTCGATTGCTGTAAATAACTGTGGTCTGCTAGTGATTAGGGGCAAAGATGGTCTTACTCTTAATCGGTTTATTCGTCCCCTGCTTCCAAAGCGCCTCCTGGAGTTCCAGGGGGTCCTAGAATATGAACTAGGCAGAGTTCTTTGCTTTACAACACTAGATGAAATGAGTTTGGTTGTCTTTGTTGAAGTGCTAATCATCCATTGTGCACTGTCTTTTTCACTCTTTGTGTAGGATTCCTTAACATCAACCGACTTCACTGAGATGCCAAGCTCATTCTTTATCTCTGAATTGGCAGCAGCTGAGCTATTTTCCAATTGGTCTTGTTGTCTTTCTTCTCTGTGTGAAATGCTGGTAGTTAAAGCATTTACATGGTTCTCCTCCAGGATATTTATCTCAGTGGTAACGTGATTAGGTGCAGCTGTGGTTTTCGTAGGTCTCAGTGTCACTTTGTCTGACTTAATGCCTGATTCAGGGGGCATTATTTGGTGCAACTGGTTTTCAATATGTGAAGGAGCTGTGACTGGTTGTGCATTATGAGTTTGAAATGTGATAAAGGTGGTTTGCTCTTCCTGCATTGGGCTCACATCATCCGGAGAAGATCCCTCTATGACATTGCGAGATTCTGGATCTGCAGTCTGAACCCTTTCTACTGGAGTGCTCCAGTAAGAGCTAGGTGTTGTGGTATTTAGAACCGTTTTCTCATGAATTTTGGCCAAAAGGTCAGCCCATCTCTGTGGGTCTATTCTCTTGTTGGATTTATTAATTTTTCTCCTGTTATCAAGAGCATCTTTTCTCTGTTGTCCATTCAAACCTTTTTTAATTGGCTGCATGTGGCCTGGAAAATTTCTCTGCAAATTCCTGACTGGATAGGCTCGGGACCTTGACTGTGACCCCCTCCTTTGGTTCATAAAACCTCTATTTGACGGCATTCTCTTCTGGTCAATGTCATCACCAGACGACTCCTCCATATCTTCAAAAATTGCTTTGACCTTTGTAGACACACCTGCAGCAGACAGGGGCCTCATGGGATACCGCCTGAGAGGCTGTGTTCCTTGCCGTCTCATAACAGTGAGCTTTGCAGAAAGAATGTCTTGACCATATTGATTCAGAGCCACGCATTTGTAATTCCCATTATCATCAGGTCCGCAGCGAGGAATGAAGAGCGTTCCGTTGGAGAAGATAAAACCTCTAGATGAGTTTGCTTTGGCATTCATCATACTGCCATCTGGAAAGATCCAGTTCACATCAGCATCTGGTGATGCGGTGGTATTGCAAGGCAGATAAACAGATTGCCCGACACATTTCTCCAGAGCAATCTTGACCTCATCACCTATGTGGGGTCTGGAGGATTCAACAACTGACAAACGAAAGGGAAGAAGATCTATGTCTCCCAGAGCTTCAGCGATGCAGTAATATACACCAGAGTCTGAATGATCCACTGCTCTGATAAGAAGTTTGCCCATACTAGACACTGATAACCGGTGGGTTGGGCTACTGAAAGGTGCTCTAACCTTAGAGCCATCAGGCAACATCCACTGAATACTTGGACCACCAGAACTCACCACAGGGCAGTCCATCTCAATCATACTGCCCACGACTGAGCTAAATGTTGTCTGGGTTGCATTGTTGTGTTTGATCATAACCCAGGATCTCTTCTGCTGTCTTGCCTGCTCACTATCTGTGGTGGAAGACATCTGAGTAGTAAAAATGAGCTTTACAGTCTTGGACGTGGAATAGGCCCTGTTGAGCTGAATATTCACATACGGTTGCATGAGCCAGGACGGATGAGTCAGAATATTAGCTCGGACTCCGGTGTAATAGTACGCATCTCTCTCAATGTCCTGTCTGTATCTGTAGCTCAGTTCAGGCCCTTTACGTAGCATAATCTCCCTGCGCAAGTGCAGAGCAACTTCGCTGTAGTATGCAAGGAGTCGCCATAAGCTCGCATACTTCTCCCTGTCCATCGGGCATTCAAGGTCAAATAAGAGAGTCATGTTAGCGCTGATCTGCAAAGACTCAGTGTAGTTCCACGTGATTTCTGCGGACTCCGTCAGCTTTACAACTTGGCAGGTCAAGTCCACCATATTTCCATGTTCATCTGACAGGTTCAGCATGATGTTTCCAAATGGTGGCTTGAAATCCTTCAGAGAAAGAAGCTCACTGATGTGTTCCTCATATGAATCATCCTTCCCTGGAGAGTTGCTAATGACCGGTCCTGTGCATTTGAAATCCTTGAGTTTGGAGATTTGTTTTCCACTCAGATGCTGTGGAGAGGCACAAACTGGACAGAGCTGATCTTTGGCATGCAGTTTGTCTCTCTTGCATTTCATCACACCTGGAAATGAATTAAAAAAGGAAGACTTTACTGGATGCTGTTCATAACCTATAACTTGGAGTATATATTCTCTATATATTTAATAAGTATTCTGAGGCCAACCAAGAGCCATTCTTATTTCAGAACCTGGCCATGAAATCTGATTCCATATGTTGAAACAGGAAGTCAGAGTGTTGGCATATTGAAGTGATAGACTGATGGGAAAACCACACAGGCAAACTATGTTTACTGCTAATGAGCTGCTACTGTAGAGCAAGACACGCCCCCTCTGGTGGTCAGGATATATATGCTCTGGAAAGCATTTAATTGGATGATCATATGATTAGTACAAATGAGTGATCCGAAAATGCTGAAACACCAATTCTGAATTTAGGGGCATGTTAAATAACCTGTAAACAGTGATGGCACACATTTTATTCAATACAGTTAACAACTGACACTGACACAGCTTTTATAAACTATTATATAGTCTGTATATGTTGCACTTTATCACCTCTACTACATAAATAGCTTTGCACTTCACCTGAATGACGTGCTATCCAATCTTGGAGCCAGTCCAGCCTACAGTCGCAAGTCCAGGGGTTTCCATACAGGAACAGGTTCTCTAGATGCGGCATATTCCTCAGCATTTCTCTTGGCAGGGATGTCAGGTAATTGTCCGCTAGGTAGAGATGTTTGATTGTGGAGACTGGGAAGTGATTTAGTAAGGAAAATGTGCTGAAAGTAGAAGGATGGAGCTTCTGCAGATGGTTTCCTTCTATATTGAGTAGACGAAGTGATGTCATCCCTCTGAAGGCATCCGGATAGATGAATTCGATGTGGTTGTTGTCCAGCTGCAGCCTTACAAGGTGTGTGAGACCAGACAAAGTCTGACCTGTGATCACTCTGACTTTATTGTAGCTCAGTTTCAGGACCTGGAAGAAGTATAAATGTCTGTTTTATTGATTATAATAACTGAAAATGATCCAAGCACTCAAATAATCTCAGAATCGGATATGGTTTGATTCAGAGATGCTCTCTCATGATGATTAGCTTTCTTGTCCATGCCTTTCTTCTCCTTCAAACATTGATTGTATCCTTTTCTGTGATTCATGAAACCGAACTGAAAATGAAACTGAAATCAGGCAAGTAATAAAAATATTAATCTGTACCCTTACATGATATTATCAGAGTGAAATCACATTTTCAAAGCAACAAATCTTGTATAAAAATTGCAGGGTAAATTAAATGAATCAGGTTATTTAAAAAATCACTTTTAATAGATCAGCTATAAAAAGGGTTTAAAAACACATTTACTAAGAAACAAATAATGTGTAAAAATCATGAAAGTAAACGAATCATTTAAATAAAAACGTGAGACAAAATCATGTGGAAAAAAATTGTATGTGAAGATAAACAAGTCATGAGTATAAATCCCATGAAAAATCAATCAGTTAAATTTAACCAGAGATGAACTTTTTATTTATATATTTCTCACTTTAGATATGCCTCTTCTTCAGTAACAAAAAAAAGTTTACCTGCAAGGACATCAAGTCTTGAAATACACCATCAGGGATGTGATGGATGTTGTTTCCGTGCATCATCAGAAGCTCCAGCTTCCTCAGTCCAGCTAAAGAGTCCTTGTTAAGATGAGAAATGCTGTTAAACCTGTAAAACACAAATCCGTCACTGTGACGTTGCCTTCACGTTAACATGCACTTCTCTGAGAGGTGTTTTCACTAAATCGCTTTTGTGAATTAGTCTAAATACAAGACAAAGTAACTCAACACAGTAAGATGTTACAAGCATTATCCAGTGACTCGGGAATCTCCAGAACACTCTACATTCGTTAAGCGCAGTTACAGTGCTCACAGCGTAGGTGGCGCTCAACAATTTGCAATCTTGGTAAATTATTTAAAAAATAATTCATAAAATAATAATAAAATGTTCATTTATATAAGATTAATTGCATTTGTATAAGAATAATTTTTATAAGAATTTATATAAGAATTATTGCAGTTTGCTGTTTGACACATAGGTGGCAGTGACATTCCAGATTTCTTTGACTTTCTCAAAAGCCTAGCTGTTTAAAGCTGCTATAACATAAGTGCTAACAGGAATAGGTCTGATGGTTATGCCACAACAATAGATATAATTATAAATGGAATAAAAGTATGATGGTATCCTTTATTAAATAATAAATTGTAATTGTTGTCAAATCGCTGTAATGTGAAGAGAAGAAAGGACTCTGAGACATACTGTTATAGGAAAATAACCAACTTCAGCGTCACGTCGTTCCGAAACACACCACGTCGTGTTGGATTATTTTCTTATAACTGCACACCCCCAAGACTTTTATTCCTTATTTCTCCTAAAAACCAAAGATTCTCACATAAAAACCCCAGTCCTTGCCAGGATTCCTCACAGAGTAGACAGCGCTTACCCGAGATTCATGCGCCGAATTAATCTCGGCACTCCGGAGGGGACGAGGGCAAGTGAGCGGAAAGTGCAGTGCACTTCAGAGGGCATGTAACAGGTACAAGGACGAGGGCAGGACATGGAAACATCCGGAAACACAACAAGTAGCATCAATATCAGCAACAAACATGGAGTCACAGCTCCCATCCTTCTCCTGTCCAACAGCTTCATCTCAAACACTGTGGGAGGAAGCAGGAAAATATCAGATTTATTTCTTTATTTTTGCTTTGAGAGAGAGAGAGAGAGAGCATGTCAATTGTCAGAACTATTGGCACCCTTAGTGAAAGGGAATGAAAAGGCTAACTCATACAGTAAGTGTTATTTGAGGCTTAAACATATGTGGATGCGATATTTTGAAATGTACATTTTTTATTTTATCACACAAAAATGTAATAAAAAATGATTTAGATAATATGGCGATATGAGTTATGTTGATAAATATGTAGATAATATTTGGTGTCACAGTACATTATTCTCAGATGTTATAGATATCATGACCATTTTGTTACTTTTATTAAATATAAAAAAACCAGACTGGAAAAAGCTGATGTTTAAAATTTCCTTCTTAATCATTAAAACAGATTTTCAAATTTTAAAATAAATAATTTTTCTTTGTCAATGTTAAATATTTATTTATTTATTTTAAATTATTTATAAACAGCTATTATCTTAATTTTCTTGTCTTAATGTAAAGAGATTTATTTATCACACCGACATCAGCACCATTACAGTTAGGTGCGTAGTGGCCAGGGAAAACCCTTCACATGCTCACACTTTGACACTTTGACAGTTTGACAGTTTGACATGCCGGGCTTCATCGCTCTCTCCACGTGCTGTTTGTATGATTTGTATGATTTGCCTGTCTGCAGCTTGTAGTGAGCAGCACAGCACAGCACAATAAGCAGGATCAGATCCCATCATCAGTTTACCAAAAATTACACCTTTCTACCACTAGGGATTCCTGCATTCACACAGTCAGGAGTGTGTGTGTGAATTATACACTTACTGTGCACTTTATTAGGAACACCTGCACATTCAGCCAATCATGTGGCAGCGGCACAGTGCATACAGTCATGCAGATACGGGTCAAGAGGCATGGAGTCTGATTTTAGTTTTACATTTTAGAGTACAAAACAAGTCTGATCACAAGAGACTGATCACATGAGTCCAATCTGAGTTTCAGCAGTAACACTCAGTGAAAAAGCAGGTTCTCCATCTGAGTTGCTGTGTTCAGATTCAATACTGTTGGAGCTGACTGTTCTTACAAACATGATGCAGAAAGAAAGAAAGAAAAAAGAAAGAAAGAAAGAAAATTAGACTGTCGGCATGAACAAATTAGTAATTAATTAACAAGTGAATAAATTGCAACTGCTTAAGGTTTGAAATTTCAGAGTAGCAGAATTAAAGATAATTAGATAAAAAGACAGACAGACAGATAGATAGATAGATAGATAGATAGATAGATAGATAGATAGATAGATAGATAGATAGAGTGGTGCTTGAAAGTTTGTGTACCCTTTAGAATTTTCTATATTTCTGCATAAATATGACCTAAAACATCATCAGATTTTCACACAAGCCAGAAAAAGAGTAAATAAACATAACACAATTAAACAAATGAGACAAACATATTATTCTTAATCATTTATTTGTTGAGGAAAATGTTCCAATATTGCATATCTGTGAGTGGCAAAAGTATGTGCACCTTTGCTTTCAGAGCCTATTGTGTGATATTATAAATAAATAAATAAATAAATAAATAATAAATAAATAAATAAGTGCAGCTGAATGTTTGTGGTAATTGTTGATCAGTCCAGCACACGGGCTTGGAGGAGTTTTATCTCTTTCCTCCGTACAGAACAGCTACAGCTCTGGGATGTTGGTGGGTTTCCTTACATGAACGGCTCACACAACATTTCTATTGGTTTAAGGTCAGGACTTTGACTTGGCCATTCCAAAACTTTAACTTTATTCTTCTTTAGCCATTCTTTGGTAGAGCGACTTGTGTGTTTAGGGTCGTTGTCTTGCGGCATGACCCACCTTCTCTTTAGACTCAGTTAACAGACAGATGTCCTGATATTTTCCTTTAGAATTCTCTGGTATAAATCAGAATTCAGTGTTCCATCAGTGATGGTAAGCCGTTCTGGCCCTGATGCAGTAAAACAGAACAAACCATGATTCTACCACCTCTGTGTTTCACAGATGGGAGAAGGTTCTTGTGCTGGAATGCAGTGTTTTCCTTTCTCCAAACATTATGCTTCCATCCGCAAAACATTTCCAACAGCCTTCTTCTCCATGTGATCTTTAGTTGCTCAGAAGTTACCCTGGTTTCCTCTGAGACCTCGTGGACTATCACATGCCTTGCCCTTGGAGTGATGTTTGGTGGTCTCCACTCCTGGAGAGGGTAACAATGATGTTGAATTTCCTCCATCTGTCTGCCTGTGGATTGGTGGAGTCAACTCTTTCTGTGTGGTCCTCAGAAATCTCCTTTGTTCATGCCATGATACACTTCCACAAACGTGCTGTTTGTGACTTTGATAGATCTCTGTTCCTTAAATAAAACAGGATGCTCACTCAACACCTCATTGTCATCTGATTGATTGAAAACCCCTGACTCGAATTTCACCTTCAAATTAACTGCTGATCTTTTACTCACATAATTTATGAATCACAGATGTAATATTTTATCCTTTTCCTCAATAAAGAAATGACAAAGTACAACATTTTTGTCTCATTTGTGTAATTGCGTTCTCTTTATCTACTTTTAGGACGGATTATGTTTTAGGTCATATTTACGCAGAAATCTAAAAAATTCTAAAGGGTTCACAAACTTTTCAAGCACCTCTGTAGTTAGAGACAGAAAGAACATTAGATAGACAGACAGACAGACAGATAGATAGATAGATAGATAATTTTACAGATATGTGCTAATGGAGTAATTTACCGTTAGGAGTCTGCAGTCAGTTTTGCTGTTCGCAGAAGTCATTAACCCTCTTCATGACCTCACACTCATTTACTCCTTTACTCATCACCAGCTTCTGTCTTTTATTCCATGGTCCAGAAATGTATAATTAGACTGTATCAGACATTAAGCTGTATTCATCACAGAGTCAAACTGCACCGTGAAAAAACAGAGAAATAAAAACATAAAGAAATAAAGAAAAGAGAAAAAAAGACCCGAGGTCTCACAAATTAAATGAATAATTTCACTTCGTGGGCCAGATATTCATTTGCACTGCGAAGTAAACGGAGAGGCTCGCGCGCGGTGAGGAGACGGCACAGGGGCGCGCGTGCGTCCGGTCTGACGCGTGATCCTCGTGCGCACCGGCTCCGAGTGAGAGGCTTCAGGAGACGTGCAGCTGTTTTACACCCAGCTAAAAAACAGTAAAGAAAAAAAAGGAAGAGTAAAAGAGGAGGAGCATTGAGGGAGGTGTCCTGCTGCTGCCTCTCTAACTCTCACATTTATATAACATTTATAACACAGACCTGAAACCTCCACAATAACATACAAGATAAGATACAAGACCTCAAAATTCCACAATTATCATACAGTCTTCTTGATTTTTATTGCAAAATGACTGATTCATTTATCTTTACATTGCCATAGTCACTTGATATAATAATAATAATAATAATAATAATAATAATAATAATAATAATAATAATTTTTATAATGCATATTATGTAACATATAATTTTGGC
>JAQQZX010000036.1:274436-291698 GCA_030068355.1 Notoglanidium maculatum | reverse complement strand
ATAATAATAATAATAATAATAATAATAATAATAATAATAATTTTTATAATGCATATTATGTAACATATAATTTTGGCAGAAATGACTGTTAATAGTGAAAAAAGGTGTTGCTGAGTTCTGCGTTCTGATTGGTCATCAGGTGTTGATTAATTCTCTATAACAGCAGCTCTGACAATAGTTTATTGTAGCAGTCACACACTGCTGAACTGCTGAAAGATGATACACTCACACACTCACTGCTGCTGCTCGGTTATAGACAATATAATGCCATCTTCACCGAGAGCAGGGAGTGAAGAGGAAAACTGTACTAATGAGTATTTTCTGCTCCTCAGGAACTTTTAACCGTAACTAAGTTTTTGTGTCTTTCAGTGTTAATGCAGAGTGTGTGACTGAGCAAGGGAGGCGTGGCTGCTGTGGGGACTTTAATTAAAAGGAGCTTGTGGATTTATCAGGTCAGTTTGGGGGAACTAGCGTTGTTTGTTTCAGCTGTGCAGCTCAGAGTTCAGGCTGAACAACTGTTCACGCGGCTAAAAATAAAAATCACAAAAATAAGAAGATGTAAATAGTTGTGGCTGTGGCTGACAGGACGTGCAAAACCACAAACAACAAATGCTGCTTTTTCACCTTTCACAAGAAGCAGGTCGAACAATATGCATTCCTGATCTCATCCCACCACCAAAGAATTCTTTTATGATGTGCAACAGCAAAATTTGCCCAAAAGTAAATCACCTCACTATGTTTTTAACAAATCTCACTGTAGATTCATCTAAAGATAATCAAGATATGATTAACTGCCTAATTGTATGAAAATGAATTGTGCATTAAAGGTGCATTAGGCATAGGCAAGGCCACAGCTTAATGCATCGTTTTTAATAATGTTCCACACATCTCCCATGTTGTACATGTAAGGAAGTAAAAAATGGCTATTGCACCTTTAATGGTTGTGTGTTATTTTGGCCTCAAGACTGGTTTATGGAGTGCAATCTACAGCATAATCACTGCTATTGAAGAACACAAGACCCTCTGATAAGCAACTGTGGTTATGTTGATTATAATAATAATTACACTATAAACGTAGCTTAGGCAACCTGCTCTTCTCTAAAAGTCCAGTTTTATGTCCAGAGCTGGTAACTGTGGAATGGGGATTTCCTGAGAGTAATAAGACTGTGGAGCAGAAAGAATGTGCAGAATTTGCAACGTAACAATGTTCCATTTTCGGGGAAATTCCATAATGCTGACATTAAAAATAATTGTGGATATCTTTAAGTTCACTTGAAGTGAACATGGTTTGACGATTGGTAAAACGATTTCCACAGTGGATGCTAATAAGTGAATTTCATAACCCTGAATGTTTTTGACTAGAAAAAACAAACAAACAAAAATAAAAATGACCCCTTAAACTTCCAGGAAGCCAGGAAAGCTCTGTGAATTCTAAATTCAGCATGACACCATCTCAAAATGGCTTCCACTTCTCTGCTGTAAAATGAGATTACGTACACCAGTATTAGATATATAATAAATCTATAAAATTGACCATAAAGTTCACTGTTCTGAGAAGGTAAACAGCACTTATATCACTAACATTAGCCAACATGTTCTGAAGTCCAACAAATGTAGCATTACTAGCTCACATCAGGAGGAAACAGTCTGTTTGACCCCCAAAGAACAGGTCAGGTTAGATGTTTAGTATAGTAGTGTAATAGCAGTGCAATCTGGTAATAAATAAATAAATAAATTGAGACAAAAAATCCAAGGCAAAATCAATCTCTGCTCATCTCCCTGAGAACCCCATCCCCACTGTGAAGAATGGTGGTGGTAGCATGCTGTTGTGGGGCTTATGCTTTTTCATCAACAGGGAACTGGAAAGTGTTTGAGACGGGGCCGAGCTTCACCTTCCAAAAGGACAACGACCCTAAGCATTGTGGAAAAGCTACACTGGAGCGGGTCAACACCAAGGACCTGACTGTGTTAGAACATCAAACCCCAAACTTCAATCCTTTTTTCGAATCTGTGGCAAGAATTCCTGCTTGATGAAACATCTCCATCCTATTCTATTTCACAGAACTTGAGCTAGAAGAATGGGAGCATCATAACAAAATAAACATTTTGCACCTTCATATGTTAGATATGGCATGTTGCGTAACTCAAATGGTAAAAATCTTATTTATATTAATTTTAGTTGTAGTGTCGACGCTAGAAAACGTGGAAATGTTCAAAGGGGTGAAAAGTGAAAGCAAGTACAGTCGTATCTGTAGGACAAAATGAACAAGACCAAGTTAATTTACACCAACAAGGCATTTAATGCATTCGGGTCCCAGGTTTTATGGGTTTTTTCCCCCAAGACATTCACTGTTGGTTGTTGGCAAATTGGGGTTTGTTTTGCTTCACTACATTTACTTTTATGGTATGTGGCAGATAAATGAGTAAACAGTCACTGAAATGTGTGTACATGAGTGTTTTTAACCATTAAACCATTCACTGCTGGAGCACAGACAGGTGACACAGGTCATGTTCCCTTTGGCCATGCTTCAGTGTTTTTTAAAAAGGTCAACTGAAAAAAGGCCCCTGAGAGAAACAACAGGAGTCATAAATAAATAATAAAGGAGTTGGGTTCTAGTTAGCTTTAGGCCACAGGTGATGAGTCTGAGAGAGCTTTTAAGTTCAATAATGTTCATCCCTTATTCTTCATATCTTTTTCTCTGATTTCACAGACTGTTCAGGTTTCCTAAAGCTGATTTCAGCAGATTCATACAATTTTGTAAAAACAATCCAAACACTATTCCTTGTCACACTGTGTGAGATGATCTCAATAAAACCTTGACTGAATTCTGTGCAATAAAAGGTTCTCTGTGTGATACAATGAAGATACATTAACAACAGACCTGCGATTAGAGAAAATTAGTTCCTTCTGCGCGCGTCATCAGTCAGTGTGATCCTGGCTTGTGCACATCGATGCAGCACGGGACTGGAGCTCTTCAACTGCGAAACATGAAATAGTTTCACCCGCTTATGATGAGTCGTTACAGAGGCGTTCTGTTGTACTGGATTTTAGACCAGTGTCTTAGCAGCACTGAAATAACTTCACAAAAATGTCAATCCCAGCGCTAGTTAACTCCATGGCTGATCCCTGAGCCCAGGAACGTACTGACGTGCTCCAACATCAACAGGATTGGTGCTTTTTGCTAATCCAGATTATTCCCAACCACTTCTTAACAGTGTAGTCTGTTAGAAATAATTCACGCTAACTTATCCCCACAACCGGACGCTACCGCCATCATGCTTCAGCAACTTTAACACCACAGGACAAAAACAGATCCAAACCCTTTCTAAAAAATATCAGATTATCCCTGTTTATGTCGTTCAGGGTCTCAGGGAGGTGTATGTAATAAAATGTTTCCTCTATAATAAAACTCCCACATCTGGACATCTATAAATTCACATCACAAACATGTTTCTCTCAGATTCCTTTTCCTGCTTCTTGTTTGCATGACATTGTGTCATGGATTTGTTTTACAGAAAACTGCAATCTGGAAATTTTGGTGTGTGTGTGTGTGTGTGTGTCTGTGTGTGTCTGTGTGTGTGTATGAGAGATAGGTCACTATAGGTTGTCATTATAATGGCATATAATTTGATCCTGCAGAATATTTACTCCCAGTAAAGACAAGACGATAGTGATTCAGGAGCATTCTGTTATTACTGGAAGTGGTTTAAAAGCTGGTGTGGGTTTAAAGTAAGTGTAAAAAAAGAGATTCAGATACACTTTTGGTGCAAATTCTCTTTTAATTCTCTTTTAACACTTATAGCCAAAAAGTGAGTTTAAAACAAAGAACAAAGAAGTGAGAGGGTGGGACAAACAATGCTGCTCAGGGATTGGTCATGGGGAAACACTGTGATTACTGAGTGCTCATTGAGAAACATGGGCTGCGCCCCATTTCCCTTATTGCTGCACACTCCCTCCCTCGCTCCCTTACTCCCTGGAAGTTCTCCAAAATGCAGATGTTGATGTGCTGTCCCAATACCTTAAGGGATGAGGCACCGAGGGCTGATTTTCAGTGAAGTCACTGCTTCTCTGGAGGCGTACTGAAGGCTACTCGGGAGCAGATTTTGGGGAAGAGAAATTCCGGCTTGGTGACACCCACTCATAATAAAAACGCTAGGTGGAAGGAGAATCAGTATAAACACAGGCGTCATTTGGTGTGTCGCTCTGTGTGCAGCTGCATGTTTCCAAGATGTTTAACTGTTACTTAATTTCATGATATTTGCTTTTTCATAATTGTGCTGGAGTCGTCAGTCTGCCACATTTTTGCTGAAATGTTTGTCAACTGTTAGTCTAAATAATCGGTAGATAGGACTTTTTTATTACTATGAAGAAGTTTAGGCTGATTTAGTTAAATCAACGAGAGACATTTAACAGTGGACATAAAAGCGTTTAAGATCGCTGCCCTTTCAAAACTTTGTGCTCCGTTTGATTCAGTAACGGCGCTGTACATAACAGGCGGCCATCGAGGCTACAAGGGGGTCCTGATACCACTTTTATAACCGCTACCTCCCTCCCTCACTCCATCACTCCCTTGATGGCTTCATGAACTTTCAACTTTAGGGAGTGAGGGAGCGTGCAAAATAAGGAAATGGTGATCATTGATTGGTCATGATCAGCTTGTGCAATCACAACTCATTCACTCCTTATTCACTGATGGTGAGTTGAGTGAACCTGCTCTCTCAGCAGTCTCTGGCTATTATACAGTACGTTCCCAAACATGAAGTTCATGCATTCATATTGTAATAAACTCCAAGGGATGCTTCTTCTTCTTCTCAGCACATAAGATAACTGTAATGACCAGGTGCTAACGGTGATGAGGCACATTCATAGTAAGCAGTTTTTATTAAGGGTTAGGGTTAGTAAGGGTTAGGGTTAGGGTTAGTATAGTAACCCTAGTAAGCAGTTTTAGCTCATGTGATAAGTACACTGCACTAAGAATGAAGACTTTCTCAACATAAGTAAGGGAATGTGTGATTTATTTCCCTCTAAGAACATCATAGATCACGCCGTGGTCTGTATGAGCACTTCTGAGAGTAATGGCGTCCTGACCTGCACTAAATCCACCGCTAGGCCACAGTGAACTCCTTCAGTGCTAACTTATCATCCTGCTAATTAAACAGTCAGTGAAGTCTGGAGCCCCGTGGACTTGGAATGAACATCATGACAACCGCTATTACATCACTACCATTCTGTCCTCAGAAGCACTTTTTAAAAGCGCACAGGTGATGAAGTATTTGTGAGGAATGCAGCATTTAACTGGAAACATTTTGCGTGATGTTGACAAGAAAGAAGTTTGACCAGGAAGGAAGAGCATGTAAAGGAACATATTCCCTTTAAATCAGATGTATTAGTTGTTGTTTTTTTCTAATTTATATTTTGTCATGTATACCTTCTGACATACAAATGAAGGTTTATTACGTCTTACTGTACGCCTGAACCTGCTTATCACTTCAGTTCATTAACAACACACTGTTTTTCTTTTCTCCTCAATATAATACAGCACTGTTTAAGACTGAAACCAGATGGAAAATACCCAAAGTACCACAGATGTTATTTATATACAGCTGGATTCGAAGGTCTAAGGCAAACAACCAATAAAACAATACAACCAAATAATAGATTTGATATTTCTCCACTGCTATAAGAGAGTCTGACGATTCTTCAGGTTTTAATGCGATCAGGTGTTATATTATTCACATCTTATCATGATATATTTACACACAGTTGTCGGTGGTGTTGATTGATTTTTGTAATTGCATCTGTATAATTTCTTTAGCAAGGAACTTTATATTACTGCGCTAGTTTCATGGTGTTATTGTTTCTGTAGCAGCAGATCATTGACATGTTGATTACGGGGAAGTTTTCTGTAAGGAGACGTTTATCGAAGGAGTCTCCAGTGTCAAATTCAGAGATGAAACACATACAGTTCTGCCTGGATTACAATCCTCTCCTTTCTCTTTCTCTCACGCATGATGCAGCTAATTTCCAGTATTTCGTTGAAAACAAAGGCTCTTATTGAATAGCCGACACAAGCGATCGGTGGCTACTACAGGAGCAGAGATGTTCTTGACGGCACTGCAGCCGATGAGGAAAGCAGGCGCAGATGGCTGAGGCGAGTCTCACTCCATTCCACACATCTGTCATGACGTCATGGCTGGAAAAGAGACCTGTTATACAGAAAGGATCAGATGTGATGGGTTAGCTCATCTGGAAGCTGGAACAGGGCTGGAAAAGGATCGCTTAGGTTGTAAGTTTGGAGAGTCGTATGTCACATGCCGGAGGATTTTAATAACATTTCCCTATTCAGAGACTTACAGTATAAATATGTTTAAAATATTTACAACTTATAATCAAACCCCTTTCATTTCCTAAATGCATGTGTGTGAATAGGAGGAGACTTGGAGAAGGAGTGGGTGTTAATACTCTTTATTATTTTACACTTCATATTAATTATGTATTTATACACTGTGTCTTGCTGTGGGCTGCTACACGTCCAGACGAGAGAGCTGGTGTAAAGCGGAGCGTGATAATCACCCAGACAGAGTCCTGCTAAGTGTGTGTGTGTGTGTGTGTGTGTGTGTGTGTGTGTGTGTGTGTGTACGAAAGACACCGCTTACACTTTATCCTGAGTGTTACCTATACTCTGAAAATACAGTAGATTTAACACAAGAGACGTTTCTAATCACATCTTAACTTTAATACAGAGCTTTCATACTGTAAACATTAGAAAGTCTGGCTAGCTAGCATCTCATTCAGCAAGCTAAAGTATTAATCCCGCATGTTTCCGCAGGTTGAATGTTGAGCTGTGAATATCGCTAAAGGTTTCTGATGCGCATCATTTACTTTGAAGTGTTTAAAATTAAAGATAACAAGAAAAGGATGCTGATCTGTCTCCACTGTCTCAGTCTCCACTGTCTCTGTCTCCACTGTCTCAGTCTCCACTGTCTCCGTCTCCACTGTCTCAGTCTCAGTCTCCACTGTCTCTGTCCCACTGTCTCAGTCTCCACTGTCTCTGTCCCACTGTCTCAGTCTCCACTGTCTCTGTCTCCACTGTCTCAGTCTCAGTCTCCACTGTCTCTTTCTCCACAGTCTCCACTGTCTCAGTCTCTGTCTCCACTGTCTCAGTCTCTGTCTCCACTGTCTCAGTCTCTGTCTCCACTGTCTCAGTCTCCACTGTCTCAGTCACTGCTGCTGCTGCTACTAAATATTTGGTGTCTGATGAGTGGACTTTCATTGTTGGTGCCTCTAAATGGAATTATTTTAAATTTGTACATATTGTCTTACAGTCTTTTCCAGGGTTGAATGTGTTATTGTTCATTATTTTGTAAAGGTGATCAAAATGAAATGTAGCAAAGTAAAAGTAAATGTAAAAGCACTATGCTTTAATTATGTGCAAAAAAGGGAGTGAACTATGTATTCATGTACAGTAATGAGAGTACATGTAGTTTCTTACTTTTCACCCCAGTTGCTCATGGACTCAAGACTCCTGGACTTTAATAAATATTTACCCTTCATTTGTTCAGCTGAGGAATGTGTGGATGCTTTTCTTGCTTTCTTTTTCCTCCAGTGGGCATCAGATCTGTTCAGTCCTGCCTCCACTCACCTCCATCACTACTGGGGCTGGGGCATTCAGTAAAGTATGAACGTAAAATTGTAGAAGCCAAAAAGCACAAAAGGATACAAGCAATGATGCTACTAGCATCATAATTTTAGTAGCATAGCTTTAAAGAATCTTTTACCTTTTCACAAAATTCAACATAAAAAATAATAATAATAATAAAAAAATACAAATCCCAAAATAAATCATAACATGCAAACTGTCAGGAAGTGAGTTTAATTAGCAAAGAACACAAGTTTTGGATTAACACAGCAACAGATACACGTTTGTTTTTAACTTATACAAAACCGAAATCAAACTACTGTCGACATCCAACATTTAGGCATTATTTTCCACATAAAGGTGGAAATTTTGTTATCATTTTGTTGTTGGTTAGCTAGCTGCCTATTTGCCCATTAACTAGCTAGCTAGATATTTACTGAAATGAAGTGAACTGACAGCAGAAGAGTCCTCTCTGTATGTGTTGCTTTTGCTTAAATGACATTGTGGTTTACAGTCAGAAACATAAAACCTCTTTTATGGCATTCCATACTTAGTTACAGCTAATTTTTCTTAACAGTTTGTAGTGTAGCTAGCTACTTTATCAAAAGGCTAGTTCAGCTGTAGCGTAGCTATTTTAGATCATGAGTAACTCGACCAGTTATAGCTGCAAAGTAGCTTCCCAAAACCAGCAACATCACAACCACAGCTATTCCTGCTATGCCTGCTATCCAACGTAGTAAACTGTTAGACAGCAAATGTCGTCCTTCTGGCGTGAGAGGCCACAGGTATCCTGTAATCATGAACATGTGGTGATAATGACCATCTTTCAGGTGGGTTTAAATGTGATAAATGAAAGTGCCTTGTGTTGAGGAAAATTAAAGAGCTGTAATGTCATTAATTACAGCCATAAGCATGTGAAATTCTACACCTCAGGCTTTGAATACACACAAACATAACCACTGCCTTGGACAAGTATGTTTCAGTGGGAGATTCTTTACTTGTCCTAGAGGTGTTTAGTCATAAATACAGTATATACTCACTGCTGGGAAGCAAAGCAGCTCAAACTAACAAAGCTTACAGCGCTAATAAGGAGTGAAAGTTGTTTTGGAGTCATGCTCATTAGGATAATTACTGTTAGCTTCATTAGCTTTAGCAACTTCAGAGATGGTTTGGTTTTATAAAATATTCAATTCAATTCAATTTTATTTGTATAGCGCTTTTAACAACAGACATTGTCTCAAAGCAGCTTCACAAAAGTATATAAATTCTGAATATAAACTCTATTCAAAGTCTTAGCTCAAACAGTGCTGTTGCTCAAACTGCTAATTCTAATTGTAATCTTATAATTACTTGTTTGGCGTAAATTGTCCTCATCTTGATAAAGATTGTGCGTTAATGTCTACATTTCTAGCTGTTACGAGTCAGACGACTCTTAGCGTCACTCTAAAGCACGTGCTGGGTTTGTGCTGGTCACTTCTCTTTCACAGTTTCCCGTCAGTGGGAGAACAGCTTTATGGGTTTGACATGAGGTCAGTGTGAAATTGGTGGCTGGATTTATATGTCGCTACACAGCAACGCTGCCATCATGAACGCCTTCTCCTTACTAGGATGTAATAATGTGCACTCAGAAATGCCTTCGCTGATCTTTTACACAGAAATCTAAGGCCCAGTCTCTGTCCTGCATTTGCGTCTGGATTTTTTTGAAAGAAATGTTAGCTTTTGCCTCAACTGCTCTGTTGTGCTGTGAATTTCAAGATATTCATCACCGTTTGAGAAGTTCTGGCACAAGAACCAGACAGTCCAACTTTTACCCCTACTCCTTTGTTAAATGGGTCAAAAATGTGTTTTCCTCATCTGTAATCGTTCCATCACTGCCACAGGCCAAGTCAAAGGTTTGTGAGACTAAATAATAAGAATAAGAATAAGAATAAGAATAATTGTTTGGTTGGCCATACATTATAAATTTAATTTTTAAAGGATTATCATTTTTCTTATTTCTTCACTTTTAAACAAAAACGTGAGTAAAAATGTTCATTTTGACCCCAACCGGAAAAGAACAGATAAAGAAAGGCTTGAATGATAACTGCACCCAGATGAACAGCCTGAGAGCTGAAAAAAAGAAAAGAAAAAAAGCAAACACCTGGAATGTTTTTGAGGACCAACGGCAAGACATTTTGGCCTCAGGACCAAGACGAGAACTATATATCATTTCCAGATGTATTATTATTATTATTATTATTATTATTATTATTGTTGTTGTTGTTGTTCATGCAGTCAGAATTCAGTTTTTTATGAAGCCATATAAAATAAGCACAGTTAAAAAAAAACAGGAATGTATATTTACGTTACCTTACGTAAGCTCTCAAAACTAACCCAAAAAAGGAATTTCAGTTCCTGAAAAGTGCTTTACTTTTACTGCTAATTAAATTCGCAGGTATTGCTTTCGGAATTGATAATTTTTTTTGTACCTGATATTTTGTAAATCAACAAGTCATCGCAGGCAAAACATGTTTTGAAAAATGGTATGTATTACATAATCAAGCATCTCATAACATCAAACAAACAAAGAGTAGCTATAAGGTTAGTTCCATTAGCATCATACACATACAATTACAGCTGGAGACACGATCACATCGAGACAGGTCAAAGTGTATCGAGATCAACAAATGGATCTGCATAGATCATAAACACAAGTTGCATAATCATTCCCAGAGAATACATTTGGAATAACTTGCAATGAAGGATATGTGCATTTGCATTACAAACAAAACATCTAACAGAGTGCATAGATTATAGCTACACATGACACACCAGAACAAGACCAAGTGGAAATAGACATGTGCCGATACATAGTTTTCATCTCGCCATAATCTACTTTTATAATGTATTTTTCAAAAGTTGCTACATAAGTACTTTTGTTTTCCGACGTTTATCCCATCCTGGCTGTCAGGTGACCTTACCAACAAGGCTTTCCTAATATAAAGCTGTGAATAAACAGCTAACCAATATATATACCGAACTAAGCTGTCACGTCACGTTATACTAATTACTGAACTCTGTAACCACAGCGACGAATCCTGGCCACTTATAAACAGAGGTATTACCCGTAAGATGTAAAACAACAAAAAAAGGTGAATTGCTTGGTTGTTATTTTGCCGCGTGTTATTTCTACTTATTAACTCATTATTTAGATTTTTTTCCCCGAGTGTTACATACAGTGGCTATAAAAAAAAGTTTACACCCCCCTGTGAAAATGGCAGGTTTTTGTAAAGTAAAAAATGAAACTAAGACAAATCATGTCAGAACGTTTTGCACCCTCAAAGTGAAATGACAGCATATACAAATTAAGTGAAAAACACAGAAATACTTTAGGGAAAAATAAAAAAGTTACGATAACCTGGTTGCATAAGTATGTGCACCCTTTTATAACTGGGGATGTTCAGAATGATCCAATCACATTCATGTTCAAAAGTAATCATCATACAGCTGTTATTATTATTGCTGTTATATAGCTATCAATGAAATTATTCTGATTAGCCCCAAAAGAAGACCAGCTGTTTCTATAGGCCTTTTTTTTTTTTTACATCTTTTGCTTTCCTCTGACTGCTGAATCTGTGCTCCTCTAAGAGCTTACAAAGCCAGCATGGTCTCTCACTGAAAGGTAACAATCAGGAGAGGGGTATAAAAGAATTTCCGAGACATTAGACGTACCGAGGAACACCATGAAGGCCGTCATCACCAAGTGGAGAACATGGAGCACCACAGTGACATCACCAAGAACAGGACGTTCCTCCAAATTTTATAAAGAACTAGATAAAATCTAACCAGGGAGGCGGCCAGGAGACCTACAGCAGCATTAAAGGAGCCGCAGGAACATTTGACGCATACTGATCACTCTCTGTGTGTGACACCAGTCTCCTCCATATCAGTCTCACCTCCATATCACCAGAGGAACGGCTTCACCAAAAGAAGGTTAATGTGGTTGAATGTCCGAGCCGGAGCGCAGACCTGAATCCAGCTAAAACTCTGTGGGGTGACCTGAGGCAGGCTGTGCACCGGAAATGACCTCACAATTTGACGGCTCTAGAATGTTTTTGGAACAAAGAGTTTGAGAACACTGCTAAGTCAAGCTGTGCCATGCTGACGGAGTCTTACCCAAGGAGACCGGGTGGTGGAATAAACTCAAAAGCTGCTTCAACACAGTATTAGTTTAGGGGTGTGCATACTTCTGCAACCAGGTCATTGTAACTATTTATTTTTCCCATTTTTCTCTAAAGTGTTTTTCACTTTATTTTTACATGTTGTAATTTCACATTGAGGCTGGAAAAAGTTCGGACATGATTTATCTTAGTTTCATTTTTTACGTCAAAAAAACCCCCCAGCCCTTTTAATGTGTGTGGGCACACATGTGCGTGTGTGGGGGGGTGTAAACTTTTATATCTACTGTTTTACATCGAAATAAGGAGATCGTACCTTGAAATTATTATTAGACTTCATGAGTTGAAATAAGTTCAAATCAGTCAAAAAATTATAAGGTAATATGTTGAAATGATGAGAAATTAAGTCAACATGAGGTAATAACCTGAAATAACAAGTTATTAAGTTGGAATAAAGATAGAGGACTTTTGTCATACCGTGCAGTTTAGAGCCTTTGTAGAATATAAGTATTCAGGAAAACAGCAGCTAATTAAGGTTAGCTATGAGACAGGCAGTTCATCTGGATGAGTAAACATTATCCTTAAAAAGAGTGACCACGGTGTCCGCCATGTTGCTCTAATTTTACTGGAACTCCACATTTTGAATGAGGCGAACTTTACGTCAGGAGCTGGAACGCCATCCGTCATGCCGCCTACTCGCACCTCATATTCCGGAAACGCAGGACGACTCCATGAGTATTTTGTAGTAACAGTAGTGTGCTCATGTTCAACGCTGTGAGGCGTATTGTATCACTGATTATCGGCACATGCCCTTGGTGAAATATGCAAAAGACACATAAATAAGTGTCAATAATTGTGTTTGTATTCAAAAGTTCTTAAAAATTTCCAGGTCCCTCGGGGAGACGGCAGGTTCTTTTTTGCGCTTTTCTTCAGGATAAGTCTCGAAATTCGACGGATCACCCTCGTGTGCGACTTCGGGAATGATGACTGGCTGACTCAGATATAAGAAAAGCAAAACGCCCCAAAACACAGATAAATAAATTAACACCTAAAGCCAAAAAATTCCACAGTAATTACTAAACAATGTTCAAAACAACTTCAGTAACAGTTCGTTTTGATCAGAGATTGTTGATCTGAGACATAAACATGCTGTGTTCCTGTGCACCTTAAACAAAAAACGTAAAATTTTTCCTGCAAACTCAAGAAATGTCTTCAAAAGTATTGGCACCCCACAATATTTTGTGCCTCCTCTCCTGGTGAAAAAAACCACCAGACAGACAGACAGCTGTGTTTCAGTCTTTAATAAAGGTACGCTTGTCTAATGTTAGCTAAAGCAAGCATACGCAAAACATTATTAATGTGAGGTGGCGGAAAGGGGCGGAGCTTCCACAGTAATATCAGAGAGTTAAAAAAAATAAAAATAAATAAAGCCTGCACATGTGACTCCCCTCTCCGAGTCTAAAGTCATTATCTTACGCGCAAGACATGCCCCCGGGGGCAGGGCATGTATATCCTCTAGGGGGTATTTAACTGGACGAAATTGGGCCTAGATATGAATCATTAAACCTTTTTGAAAACTATTAAACTATGAAAACTATATTTTTGTACTGTTGCCAGATATTCAACATCATTATGTATATCTATATATAATCATTACTCTAAGGGTACAAAAAGCTCTCAAACACGCTGATTTCAGTGGCACTATGGGTATTTTATTTGTTTTTTCATATTTATCTCCAAAGAAAGAGTTGAGTTAAGTTCAAAGTTCCTGAACTTAATCTGAAGCCATGTATAATTTTCTCCTTTTTATTTATCGTGAAGGGTGCCAATAATTATGAAGTTGCTGTACACTTAATAAGAGCATATTGTTTATAATACCTTTAGTTTTCTCTGAGGAACGACGTCCCAGTCCACAGAGCGAAACCATTTGTGGCTCTTCACGTCCTCAGCTCCGGCCTGAAAACGGTCAAAATAATAAACAAAACAATAATAAAATAATGTCATTAAACAATCAATACTACTTGGTAGGACTCGGACTGCATGCCTTCATAATTAGCCTTCAATTTCTATATGTAAAAAATAGTTACAGCTAAACAAACACTTTATTTTTCTGCTGTGTTGGAAATGAACATGGAACCTGGAGCACGATTAGCTGTGGAACTGAAAACTCTCTCACACAACATGTGCTTTGTTAAGAGGCAAAAAACTGTGTTAACACAGCTGACACTACACACACACACACACACGCACACACCCACACACACACACACACTACACACTACACACTACACACACCCACATCCTGAGGACTGTAATCTCCCACAGAGACGAGACACAAATACAGATGTCTAGTTTCTGTTCTTCTGCTTTCCTTTTTCACCTTTAAAGCAGTTCTTGTGTCCCAGTGAAGGGACCTGCCCCACCCTAACCCCCGAGCGCCCCACCCTAACCCCCGAGCGCCCCACCCTAACCCCACAGTGCTGTCTTCTGCGCATCTTTACAAAAATAAAAGCAACATTTAGAAACTGCCCCACTGAGAGCAATGTGAACTTCTCCTGCCACAGCTGACTGCAGTGTGAGTACCCCCAGTACCGAACCCTAACCCCAGATAAACCAGCGCGCACTAGCACTGTGTGCAGTTGGACTAACTAATTAGCATAGCTAGCTGAACATTTGAACAGCATACTTGTAGCCTGAATGAGGGGTTAAAGGTCAGCGCTCTCGGTAACGCGAGAGGAAATGTGTCCAGTCGAGACGTCACGAGTCTGTTAGAATCTCGTGTCCTTTAAAGAACTCGCAGTGAATAAAGTGAATCGTTCAATCAGTTGTTTCTTTTTTATTTATAGTTAGCTGCTAATGTGTTCAAAAATTCCTGCATGGCAATCAGGACTAAATGTGGGTGAGAATCTCATGACCTTTGACCCCACTACTGGTTAACCTCCAGTCGGTCTGGAAGTGGGGAAACTACTGCTTCTGGTAATGGGGTGTGTTTGACCTCGAATTCGGGGGCCTGTCTGACTTTCAGGAGGCAATAAACTATAAAGCGGCGTGGTGTTGAGCTGCGGCTCGATGGGGCATCGTAAAAGGGAAAAAAACATCAAAGGCAACGCAGGACGGCTGTAACGGCGTGAACGTTGCTTTACACAAACTCCAGGTTACAAAATATCACCAGTGAGAAACAACCAAGCCGTGCTTTTATTTATCAAGTGTAACATCAGAGCTCAACGTCTCTAATAAACAAACGTCTCATGAAGCCCTACAACACGAGCGCAGACTTAAATGAGCTGCTTATTTTAAAAAAACTTAAAATGGCTGATATTTAGCATGTCGAAGTCTTTGTCACACTGTAGTCCAAATATAGCAGGCATTCCTCAATGCTGTTTGAGGCCACAATTTTGACATGATGCTAATAATGCTAATAATAACAATAAGTTACTAAAAATCTGATCGTTAGCCAGATTGGCTCCGGTGTAAAACTAAAGAGAAGCGGAGTTTGGACTCTGAAAATGCGGTGAAGTGAATCCAGAAAAGCGCAGCAGCAGCGCAGCGAGAACGCACGTTCCTGTCACACACCATCGATTTTATTACAAGCTTTACGGTTATTCAGTCTACAGCTAGCATGATGCTAACTATGCTAATTCAATGTTTGATTTGAACATTTTTCTATCCCTTAATTTTGTTCAAAAATATCACTTTCTGTCATTTTTTCGCTACTTTGAGGTCACTTACTCTTAAATTGCCGAGTCTCTTTGTTTTATCGACAACAAGGAGCTTCTTGATGAGGTCTCTAACGGGAAACAAATCAACAACACAGTCAGAGTAACATTTTATACCATTTTACAAAGTAACACATGAGGGTAAAAATCATACAAAAGCATTTCTGCTGATTTTAGCTAGAAACCCTGACAGTGTGCATACAAACAACCTCACCTCAGCGTGCGAGTATTTAAATACAAAACACAAATATTATTTATAATGAGAGAGAAGCCCAACATCTGGAGCTGGAAAAAAACAACAAACCTTAAACCTAATTTCAGTGTCATATTAATTTTTTAAATAATAAAATAAGATATAATATGCTTTGTTTATTATTTAAAATAAAACTAAAAACAGCAGGGATTGCAAATGAACCCTAATTATTAAAGAATAAATAAATACATAACATAAAAATCTAAGAAAATAATCATAAAAATATCTAAATATTCTGTTGCAATAATTTCTGCTTTATTTAGAACTTTATGTACAAGCCCAACATCTGCTTGGGGATGTGAATAAACAAAGCTTTAACCTAATTTCGGTGTTTTATTTTATTTTGTCTGTATGAGATGAAATACAAACCATTAAAAAATATCGCATTGTGCGAAACTCCTGCTTACTTTACGTAGAAGTCCAGCTGGCGCGGGATGCTCAGCTTGGCAGAGAGAACCTTCTGGTAGATGCCGAATGGATTATCGTCAAAAAACGGCGGGTACCTTACAACAAACCAGACAATACAAATAACACACACGTAAACGTGGATCGCTTAACATCTCCTCATCCAAACATCTGCAGCGAACCGAAACACAGCAAATGTTCAGTGCTTTAAGTTCAGTAAACGTCCAGAAAGTCACCACAAATCCGCAAATGAAGAAAGAAGCATCGCTGAGAGTCTTCAAATCCAAAACATCAGGTCCGTGTTCGTTCCTGTATGTGTTCGGGTGTGTTCCTGTGTGTGTTCCGAGTGTGTTCCTGTGTGTGTTGCCGTGTGTTCCTGTGTGTGTTCCGAGTGTTTTCCTGTGTGTTCCTGAGTGTGTTCCGAGTGTGTTCCTGAGTGTGTTCCTGAGTGTGTTCCTGAGTGTGTTCCTGTGTGTTAAGAGTGTGTTCCTGTGTGTGTTCCGAGTGTGTTCCTGAGTTTGTTCCGAGTGTGTTCCTGTGTGTGTTCCGAGTGTGTTCCTGTGTGTTCTGAGTGTGTGTTCCGAGTGTGTTCCTGTGTGTGTTCCGAGTGTGTTCCTGTGTGTGTTTCAGGTGTGTTCCGAGTGTGTTCGTGCATGTTCCTGTGCGTGTTCCGAGTGTGTTCCTGTGTGTTCCGAGTGTGTTCCTGAGTTTGTTCCGAGTGTGTTCCTCTGTGTGTTCCTGTGTGTTCCGAGTGTGTTCCTGAGTTTGTTCCGAGTGTGTTCCTGTGTGTTCCAGGTGTGTTCCTGTGTGTTCCGAGTGTGTTCGTGTGTGTTCCGAGTGTGTTCCTGTGTGTGTTCCTGTGTGTTCCTGTGTGTTCTGAGTGTGTGTTCCGAGTGTGTTCCTGTGTGTGTTCCAGGTGTGCTCCGAGTGTGTTCCTGTGTGTTCCGAGTGTGTTCGTGCATGTTCCTGTGTGTGTTCCAAGTGTGTTCCTGTGTGTGTTCCGAGTGTGTTCCTGTGTGTTCCTGTGTGTTCCGAGTGTGTTCGTGCATGTTCCTGTGTGTGTTCCGAGTGTGTTCCTGAGTGTGTTCCTG
>JAQQZX010000036.1:250935-268435 GCA_030068355.1 Notoglanidium maculatum | reverse complement strand
ACTCAACACGGTCGGATATTTCGAGAAAAGTAAACCTAAACAACTCACGATTTTTAAATAATATGTATTTTCCCATTTGTTGTTGGTATGAGCGGTATTTAAATGTGTGGCAGTTTGATCATTTCTAACAAACCCAGTTTTAATAGAATTACGCTGCCATTATGCTAAAAGTGTGAAACTAACACCACTGACAGTAACCCCACTGATAACGCCTTACAAAGGAAGAAAGTTTAAAAGCAATTTTAAAGAATTTAAAACGGTTATTGAAGTTACGAAGCTTTAACACGTGGTCCCAAATGTTTTAGTTGGTTAAGAATTAAAAACTAAAACCATGTGGTTTGGAGCAGTGGAAAGAAGTAAACATCTTAAAAGACGCACATAAAGTATGCTCTCTGATGATTACCTCAGATACTGAATTTTGCTCCAGCGTTGCACTAGCGCTACGTGGCTAACTCTGCTAATGAGTAACGGAAGCTTCGAGCCACTGGTGAGCTCACTGCCAAGCGCACTTACCTCAGAACACCCTGAGCTGTTCGGTAAGCAGACGTTAACACACCTCGCAGTGGGCGCTCTGACGCTTATTTTAATGTTTATGAGGTAATTTATGAAGAAAAGAGTTTCTTGGTGTAGCTTCCTTTATCCATTCCACCAACATTAGCCTCGTAGCATCAGTGTGTAAACAGTAAATAAGATTGTGCCTTAACTCCACCTTCAACATTTAGAAACTAAACCAGCAACCGGAACTCACAGTTTGACGATAAAAGGGTGGTTGACCTCCATGAGGACTTCTTTCTCATTGTGAACGTGTTGCTGCTGTTTCAGTCGGATTAAATCCACGATTTTCATGGACTTTAACGCAAAGTAGCCCTTGGTTTTGCGATCCTGGACCAGCACGACACGACCAAAAGTTCCTGTACCTGTGTGAAGAAAATGCAGAATGCAGAAAATGCAAAATGAACAAAGGGGCATTTATTCTGCCTCAGGCGGCCATTTTGGAATTTTACGGCTGTGTCCTTATTAATATACGTATTATTATTATTATTATGTATAACTTTCATACACTAATAAAGTGATTATGCAACTTTAACATATTGATATACGTAATGTTTGTAAATGTACGTATTTATATTTAATGCGTTTCATGTAAACCAGCGATTATTTACCTATTTACTTTTTGTTGAACTGACATATCTTACTTATTGGAAAATCTGCTCTTAATTTAAATATACTGCACAAAAATTATTTTGTATCATCACTATTATTTAACAATACATTCATTACTAGTATTTCTAGCGATACTAATAATAGCAACAGCACCTTGCCTCCACAGTAAAACTTAATGCTCTCTTTTGCATGCCGTACTAAGCGTTAGTAACATTCGAGCGTTAGTAACTGATGTTCTCATATTCACACTAAACACACAGGACCTGCACAGAGCCTGGAACGTCACTGTTCACTGTTAGTGCTCAGTAAGCAGCAGTTCCACTCTTTAATCCATTTAGTTCAACTGGAGTCTCATAAAGGATTCCGGCCACATTCCCCACCTCTGTAACGGAAAATAGATTTTTGTCTTTCCTTGCCCCCGAGGTGAACGTCCTGCTGCAGTGGTGTTGCGTCCCGCTGGAAAGACCTGACTGTCCTGTTATCACCTGCACTGCGGTCACTGAACTCTTTACTTCTGATATGCTCTTGTTCCTGTAGCAGCTCTTACACTTCTTTGCTCTTTACTTTCTTAGTAACACGACATGCTGCGTGTTTTGGTCTTAAAGCCCCCGGCTGGTCCGTCCCACAATGCAAGGCATTGTTTTTGTTTAGAAAGTGTGTGACCGCTACCTGCTAGCTCTCTGTGCAGCAAAACCCTTCGTTAGCGATCCCTTCCAAACCCATCTCCAATTTTCTCTTCATCTAAATGTCTTACTTGAAATCTGCCTCATCCTTTCTTTCCTTCTCGGCCGCATGTGAGACGGTCGAGGCCGGTTCTGGTCCATTCCATACAGAAGAACCGTACGACAACGGAATGGACCATCAAAAGATTTTACAATATAGACAAAATATCTTCGATTTCAGCTTCCAGTTTAAGATCTATGGCCGAGATGGTGGCGGATTGTTTTTGGAATATCGATGGCATCGAAAATGGCGACTCGCTACTTGGTGCGGAGGATTCTGGGAAGTGTGAGCCGGACACTTTAACTCCACGGGAGAGGCTGGAGCTGCTACGGCGTCTGTCACAACTCGTCTCGTGGTCGTTCCACAACATTAAATGTAATTAGAAACGGATAAAAATCATGACGTTCTTTAATAAATTAAAGATATTTAAGTTAAATATAAATTTAAAATAATAATAACTAATTTCAAATAATTAATGTAATCGATAATAATAATAAACTGTATTAATAATTTTTGCGGTGTAAGAGGAATAAACCACTTTTTCGATGTGGTCACAGTAACTCTACATCACACCAGCCCGTTACTGGCTATCTGCCTATAGCAGCACGCGCCTCAGTCTTTTATTCCCCACATACTGCTCACGCGCGTGCAGGAGGCAGGTAGTAACACAGCGCCGGTGTTAATTCAGTCAGACGCGGTGTTTTTGATTCATTCTAACCGATTCCGCTCGGTTCTTCTGCCTGTGAGTCGGACTCGTGTCTGCGCCGCTCGCGCTGATTAATCGTGCTGTCGGTGCGCTTGTGCATCTCTGCCGTTGTAGCGTGTCAATAATTTCACACCCCCGATTACGATTCCCGAGTATTCGGTGTCTGCTGGCTCACCCACGGTGGCGACGGACTCCAGCACGCCGAGGCTGAGGTGCACGGCACCGGCCTGCTCCTGCGGCGCTCTCGCGCTTTCCTCTCCATCTCCGTCTACTACTCCTCTTCCGCCGCGTTCGCTCGAGCTCCGCGCTGCTGTCATCGTCGCTTCAGGGCGCGCGAGACCTCCGTGCCGCGCGCTCCATCCGCCATCGCCTTCTCACAGGCGCGCGCTCTGGGCTAGAGGCGAGGATCAACCTCAAACGTCCACTCACGCGCACTCCCTTAACGTTTACGCATGAAAGCTAATATGAACCCTATAAAATATAATGTGTAAAAGCGCGCGTGCTCCCGCCCCTCTTACTGCACTGCTGAGTCTGCGGTCTCGTGCTGCGGTCTCGTGCTCGGCATTTTTACTGGCTGGTAGTGATGAGCTTTACGCGAACGAGTCGACTCCCTGAGCCGGTTCTTTGAGCCGGCGCCATAAGGTGAACCTTAAGAGTCGCTTAGCATTCATGAGCTCTTTCCTTCTTACTTGCAGATTTGGGCAGTACTGCTACACAAGCCTTGAGCCGCAGGGTGTTAGGTACATTTTTTAATTTGATTAAGCAGCTACTTATTATCTCAAGATATAATCTCATTATTTTGGGGCAGTAATTCATTTTCAGCAGATGTTATCTTGTTATTTTTGCTTAGGAATTCATTATCTCTGGATACTGTCTTGTTATTTTAGAAGCGTCGTGAAGGCACGATATGATGAAAACATGAAAAAAGTATTTTGATTTGTTTGTGCATCATTTGTGCATATTAACACATTAAAAAACAGTTTTAAATGAATTAACCTTTAAATGTTTTGATGACGTGACGTCACCCAGCACCCCATTAACACCCAAATGACTCCCAACATGTCTGATTCATTTGTGCACACAAAATAAATTCTTAATTCTTAAATTAGGGTACAGGTTAGTCATTTAAAGGTTAATAAAACATTTAGTAAAATTGTTAATAAATAATTTAATATTGTTTAATGTTTATAAACAATAAAACATTTAATACAATTGCTTTTTTTTCATGCACAAATGAATTAAAATACTTTTATTCACGTTCTCATCACATAGGATGCAGCTACGGAGCCCCTGAAGGGACATGGGCACCAGAAACTGTAAAGGTTTTTTTTGTTTGCCCATGTCCCTTTAGGGGCCCCGAAGGATGCCAACTTCAGGGAGGTAACTCATTATTTAAAGATATTATCTTGTTATTTTGGCTCAGTAACTCATTATTTAAGGTATCGTGTTATTTTTTTCGTAGCAACAACTTAGTAAGTCAAAAATAACAACTTGATAAATCATTATAACGAGATACAAAGTAAGGAATAACACACGATAGATCGTTTGTTATTAGCTTTATTAGCTTTTCATGTTGAGCTTCCTCCGTTTAAATCAAAAGAGTCGACTCTCACTGGTGAGCTGAATCAAATGATCCGACTCACTGAAAAGAGTCATCAGTCCTAGCTGGTTTCTAAGGCAGTGAGGCTTTTGATTGGTTGGTTTATGCAGTTGTTATGCCAGAAGCATTCTGATTGGCTGCTTATACAGCTCCCATGTTCCCAGGTTGCTTTTTAAATTGATAAAACTGTGCAACTAATTTGAGTTTACTGAATTTTGATTATTGGATGAATTTGTGATTGACTGATTCATGCAACTATTTTCTGAGGAGCTTTTTGATTGGTCGACAGATGCAGCCTTCTGCAGGCGTCAAGGGGTATCATAATGTAATCATTTCCCAGAATGCATTTATTACAATTAATTTCTTAGTTGGTGCAGAGAGTGTGGTGGCCATAGGTGTGGACGTTTATCTATTATAATACAGATGGTATCAGAGTGCGTCACAAAAGGCACACTGGGGTTCTTGAATGTTAATTACACATGAATGTGCACTTTTAGACTGCTGAAGCATGAGTCCTATGTTCTTTAAAAGCTTTGCTGCTGACAAGAGTGCGATAAATATTTTAGATGGCTATTAACTTTAACCCAGCATGTGCTGAAACTACAGTAGCGATGGGAATTACGGCCCTTTTCAGCTCACTGTCATTTTGTTCTCAAAAGTGAGAGCAATTTATTTTTAATAAATGACGATTTTTCACTAGATCTAATCATAATCATGGCCACAGAGGACACTCATTTGCTGTTTGTTCAGAGGAAGACATGAATGTTTCATTTGATTTCATTAACAAAAGCAACATGAAACGTCTCACCGATCCTGACCAGGATAAATCTCTGACAGGAGAAGAATTCAGACTTGGCTCTTTAAGCATTATGTTTAAAGCTGCATGTGCAAATAGCCTGGGAAACATGTAGAAAGAAACAGTGATGAAGTTTGTGGGAAAACCAAACCAACATAAACTTCTGAACCCATCCGAACATTTTATATTTTTGAATCGTATTTAAAACGTATCTCTACTAATAGTTAATAATAGTTGACATGCCTATTCCATCCCACCTCTTCCTTCTGATATATCCAAAAATCCCAAATTTGGCACTGAAGACTAATTATTGATCCATGCTTTATTCTCTTGATTGAACTTTCTGCAGAACTGTTTCTCACGGCAGTGCATCCTACAAGACGATCTAAATCCACGCTCACAGCCCAGACGTCTTCAGATCCTCAGCAAGCGTGAGACTTTTCCGTCTTTTCCGTCTTTCTCCCTGATAAACTGCTCTTTACCTGGGGGCTTAGTTAGGCAGAAACAATAAAGGATCTGCCAATGGAGGAAGACCATCAAGCCTGAAATGACTATAAAATATATAGAAATAGACTGAACTGAGAGTGGGATAATCTCATTAGGAGTAATATCAGATAAATTCTCCTAGACTTAAGATATTTTCAGTATTTTTCTGCAGTGAAAGACTTCTTTGAGCTAAAAGAACAGAAGCATGAGCTCATTAATTTTTGATCACCCTTCTGATCTCTTTTCTGCTGCATGTATAAAATGGTGTGCGTGCTCTTCTCCAGCCCTCATCTGTTCCTCTACAGAAGCTCTTTCCTACCAAATCCCCCAAAGTATCATGTGCTGTATAGTTCTGCAGCTTAGCCACTCCATATAACAGCCCAGAGAATTCAGCATCACGGCACAGACAAAGAGCTGCTGCACAGAGTCTAAACCACACTGCTGAGTGGCCACTCGCAGCACCAAATACTCATATCAGCGAGCAGACAAATGGGTTTATTATGCGTCTCACTGTCTATAAGTGGAAAACCCCACAAGCTTTGCTGTTTTCTTGTTGTGTGTGTCGTGCTCTTGGACTTCAGTGTGTCTAGCCCTTAGCTCTTGCACAAATATAGCGCTGAATTTTTCGCACATCAGTAGAAGTGATCTGACTTTGCATCTGATCATACCCAGCTTGGCAAGGAACACACCAAGACGCAGATCCAAATGTTATTTTAATATCTGGCCCAAATCTGGCACAGATCCGCTCCAGAAGTGGTTCAAACTAAAGAAAAAAGGCCTGTACTCCTCCGTCCTGCATCATGAAACCAAACTGGCAGCACAGCATTTTTTTTGTTAAATGTTTGTCCACACACACATGTTCTGTTGAAATATCCATGATTTACCTTCAGAACGTCTTCGCTTCAAAGTCTTTCAATCCTTCAGCCCGTGTTTTCAAATGGATTCTTAGCTGTTGATATTCAAAATCTGTGACACTACCATTAAAATATAGCCGTAAACTCTAGAGTTAATGCGATTATTCATTGTGTTTGTACCTCTGCAACTCTAAGGGACGCAGTCATGCCAGTAAAGCCGTGTTAGACTGAGCTCAGTTACAGTAAAGAGGCAGAAGGTGGAGCTGTGGCACTTCTTCACTTCACTCACACACACACACACACACACACACACACACACACACACACACACACACACACACACACACTCACACACGTTTTACTATCCTTGTGCAAACTCTCCACTGACAAGATTATTAATGCAGTAAATGAATGCTGGGCCACACATACATCTAACTAAATCTTCTGCTTTAAACAGCTGTACATTAAGAGCAGTGATGCTCTTAGCACAAGCTTTAGCTACTTATACACACAGTATACTCTTTTAATAATCCCACAGTGTTGCACGTTCTGTGACTCTGAAAGGCTTCCATTGTCTGAAGTACATTTCCTCTCCTGCTTAGAAGATAAAAGCTCTTCTGATTTCTGTACTGTACAAATGATGAGCCAGACAATAAACAGCTAACTGCGTCCACTGAGCTGTGAAATTGTATTTATTTCACTGAAGAAAGGAGCCAATTTTCTCAACAGACATTATCACAGTCTTGTTCTTGCATCTGTCTAAAGCAATTGTACCTGTTTTTTTTGGTTAATTATGATTTTATTCCTTTGAATTTCTATAATAAAGGCAATTATACATGGCTAATAGTGTTCAATGCCTGCATTTAAAAGCTACCTCAGCATTGTGTTTTTATTAACTGTTCATTTAAATCAAGTCACTCACTGTCTAATTTCTCACAGATAACATAATTCACAGGCCAAAAGGGGGTTTGTTCCTGACAAGGTTTTCTCCAGGATAAATGCCTTCTATGTGCTTGTCAGTGCTTGCTAAACTGCTAACTAGCAATCACTGCTAACACCCATATGACGAGACATATTATAGACGCACTGGCTGGTACAAAGTCTTTTAAAATTGGCTTCTGCTCTTCCTAAACTTAAGTCTTTAATGAGTGTCTCTGTTTATACAATCACTCTTCATTGTACTGCAATAGCTAGATGCTGTGTGTGACCTTACTACGTGCATTTAACATTTAAGAATGTATTACTTGCTCTTTTTTATAAAGGAAATATGGAATACTGTGAATTATGTTTTTTAAGCTCCACTCGGTTTGATTCTTCCCCCTGACCCCCCATCTCTTCCCCCTCCCTCTCCAGGCGTGTATTAGACCTTATGGTGGTCGTCAGGTGCCCGTAGCGTACTTCCAAGTACTTACATTCACAATCTCTTACATTTTCTGTGCTAAATAATAAGTACGATCATCCATTTTTCAAAATTTGGTTCTCAAACGTGTTCTCCAGCTCCAGCAAACACTGATTCCTCCTTTTTCTTCTTCCTCGTCTTCCTTTCTTCTTCTTTGTCGTCCTTCCGGTGCTTCCTTCCGGATTCACGCTGCCGCTTGTAAAAACGTGAAATGTGGAAGGCGCTCTCTAGAGGTTTGTCCGTTCTGGGCTACTGTAGCGGCGCAACATGGCGGCTCCGTAGAGGTGGACCCGCTCCCTGTGAAGGTATAAAGGGCTCATTCTAAGCTTCTAAGAAATCACAACGATTCATAGTTACAGGTAATAACACACTAATGACAACATACTTATGAATTCCAGCAGTATATTATGGAATATATCCATCATTTCTGGTAATAGATTCCCTAAAAATCCTACAGGGTGGACCTTTAAAGAGTTTAACTCAATTTTAAAGAAAAAATGCAACTTTTGTAGACAGCCTTGCTCTCATGGGCCACCCTAATGGCAGGACTCCTGAACGCCCTGAAGCACTTCCACTGGTACTTAGTGTGAGAAGTTGGTATGTTTAGCTACTGGACACGCAGGAGTGAAGAAAAGATGAATGGGCAGTTTGATTAGTTTATTACCGTGATTAGGAGGCTCATAGGTTTCTCTGTGGGTCATTGAGGGAATGTGGGATATTTCTTGTGCGCTTGAGTGATCTTGTGATCTATGCCCCAGGTAGTGTCTCCTGTGAAACGAGATTATGCCAGAACGCCTTCATGATTGAGTTCTCAGGGAGGAGGTGAGTATAATCAATGTGGGACAGGAAGAGATTATTTGCTGGTTAATATAAATTACAAAGGGGCATTCAGCTCATTCTAGCCAATGTCTCTTTCCATCTAATGCTGGCTTGACAGCCAGTGGTTAGCAGAATCAGAAGCGCTTCTAGGAGAAGTCGACCACTTGCTATAATATGGAAGGGTCTTTGAGACATTGTGACTGGATTTCTCTATACATTTTATGAATTATATTGTTTTTTTTATGCTATAGAGTGGGAGTAAGACGAAATGTTATTTATGTAAGCAATGATGAACTTTCCCGGCATTTCTTGAAGAATGTCATTGATAAAAGATTGAACGACAGCAGGGGCATTGACCAAAATGTATGCCATTACCAAATATTCATAGTGAGCAAAGGTGGTGCTGAATACAGTCTTGCTGCATTTTAATAAGGTTGTAGGCGTGCCTGCGGTCGAGCTTGGTGAATACGCAGGCTGTTATTAAGCTGTTGCAGTAAGGATGGCTTAAGGTAATGAGTAAAATATTTCATTCTGACCTGGGTCAGTCCTCTATAATCAATGAATGGAGAGACTTTTTTTGCCCAAAAACGTCAGTGTTTTACTGCCTATAAAATGCCTCCCCAATGCTTTACCTTCTGCTGTCAATAGTGGGGAGACAATAGGAAGGCAGCCTGACTGTGCAATCATTATCATTTTACTCATTTGACTAATGCTAATATATGATATAATTCACAGTAGAGATTTTTTCACGGATTCTGGAATTTTTTCAGGGTTTTTAAGAATTTTTTCAGGTCATTCTCAAGGGTTCAGCAGTGATAGATTTGATTTGAACTCACAACCCTTCCATCAATAGTCCAATGCCTTAAACACTAGAGCATATCATGTGGGCAAATGAACACGCTTTTGTTCTAAATAGCATAGCAACATCTCTGGGGTTTGTTCCAATTCAGGTCGATCAAGCGATGTAGATGCAGTAAAACGATTCCCACACCGTGTTTCGCTAGCCAGGGGAGGCCCAGAACAATGGCATACTTAAGTAATGAGGTACTCAGGAAGGAAATCTCTTCATTATGTCTACAAACATATTCACAGGGTAGTATGGGTGATCACTCCATTCCCTACAGGCTGACCACCCTCTGCTTGGATGTGCATGGGGGTCTCTAGAGTTTTATGACCAGTTGAAGTTCTTGGGTCAGGATTCTGGTTGATGACGTTCTCTGTAGTTCCAATGTTGAAGGAATGCTATAAATGCTGTATTGACCCGGTGCTTGTATGGTGTAATGTATCTTGAAGAATATACGGCGTGTTGGAATGAGAGAGTCTGTCTCAAAATTACAGCAGAAGCGAATGGCAGATTGGCCATGCCTATTCCCATTTCAGCTGACACATTCCGTGCTGGGAGACAGAAGTCCATTTTAATCTTGTGTTTAATCTTTGTGTTTAGCTTAGCGTTTCTCAGCCACTGTGACCAGTAAACATCATGTAAAGCTAGGCGTCTGTTGCCTCTGAGTTCTCACTATCTGGGAGTGGAGAGGTTTGTATTTGTGGGTGGAGCAACTGAGATACCATACAGTGATGAAACAAGTCAAAATACTCTCCATGTTACTGAGAAAGAAGTTGGTGAGGATGTTCGAGACCAGTCCAAAACTGGTCACTGACAGACATACCTTATGACTGTGGTGGAGTACAGCGACTAGGGGAGATGATAAATGTTCAGAGAGGATCTTTGTGCTGGAGTTCTCTCCCCTGCACAACTTCCTGTAGTCCACAATTTACATTTACATTTACATTTATGTCATTTGGCAGACGCCCTTATCCAGAGCGACTTACATCTTATTTTATACAAGTGAGCAGTGAAGGTTAAGGGCCTTGCTCAAGTGGCAGCTTGGTGCTGGGATTTGAACTCACCTGCATCTGACCTTCCGATCATTAGTCCAACGTCTTAACCACTGAGCTACCACAGACCAAGCAGTTAGTGACACATACCCGGAGCAGTGGGCAGCTATGATACATATCCCGGTGCTGGGTTAGGTGCCTTGCTCAAGGGCACTTCAGCCGTGGATGCAGTGGCACGTCTGTATTTAGATGCAGAGGAACATCCTATTCCTGCAGAGGGAAGGGAAAGTGATGTTCCTTCACTCCCCCCCACCCACACATTTTTCCTGCTGGTCCAGGGAATCGACCTTTCTGTCCCAGACCCACTTCTCTAGCCATTAGGCCACGGCTACGTCGGCTTCATCTTGGAGAGGTTGTTATCATAGCACAAATCTATGATCTTCTCTCTGTAGGTCATCACATCTCCATTTGCGATGAGACACAAATGACATGAACAGGTATCTGCCTTAACTTTAAGGGTGACTTGAGAGCCACCTGGACTTTAGTGGTGGTTCTACCACTTTAGAATGGATTGCACTGGGAGATAAAGGACTGCCTCCATCTTCAAGAAGATATATAGGCTATAGTCTGTGTATATAAGTGGCACATCCTTTGTGTGAAGATGGTGGACAGACCTCAGATAGTCCCCAAATATGTTTAAGACTTTGCCTTGGTAATAATATAAGTACCCTAACATTAGGCATCCTCCAGCTACACTTCCAAAAAACCTCACTACCTGGGAAGCAAGCAAATCCATCTCCTACTGATGCCAGTACTCGTAATGATGGAAAAGTAATGAGGTACAAATGTACCAAAGGTACAAAGGATCATCAAATGCCTTTTTGCTAAAACCCCTGTAGGACGTGGCACTGGGAAAGCCCGAAGGTAAAACCAGAAACTCCCATCAACACCATGGTCCCATCTATGCTCCTGTGGACGTCAGCAGTGAGTTATCGCTAAACGTGTGTAGCTTAGAGGCAACAAGAGCACAGATCAGATTTCTGTTCTTCCTGTCTTTTTGCTTCTTTTCCACTTGTTAGTTTTTGGTATTACTTTATCAGTATTGCTCCTTTGTGAGGGAGGCTTTCTACAAAGTTAACATTAGCGGTAAGCTAAGAGCTGCTCAGAGGCTGTTACCCTAATGACTGGGGTCTGGGTAGTCAGAGGAATGCCCTCATCAGATAAACCAGAAATAACTATCACATTATTGCAAAGAATAGAAAAATATATCTCAAGAGAGCCAGAAAGAGCTTTTGGACTGGCTTTTAGTCAATAATAAGCTAGTTATTACCTCATGCTAGCTAATGCTAGTGTGGATTTTGCTCCATGTCCGTATGCATAAAGGTCAAGCATCTTTTGATGAAAGGCACAGTATTATTGAAGCTAAATGACTCTGGCAGGTGTTAAACCAGTCCGATATGAATTGTGAATGCACCAGACTCTTGACCTTTTCCCTAAAGAATTGTCATTATTTTCATTATCACATCTTTCAACTGAGGCAGGTGTGAATGCCCATATAGGCCACTTCCCAAGAACTGTTATTAGTCCATCAGCCCTGAAAAAACACAAATTATACTTCTTAAAGCTTTCAATAATGCATGTGTGAAAACGTAGTAGTTTAGTGTCTGAAGGCGGTAGGGTTGATAAAGTGTAGTGAGCATCAGGTGGTAAGACATGCTGAGGGAAAACAACAACTAGCGCTGTGTTCAGTGTCCTTCAATGTACTTATATGTCCAGGTTTAGAAAGCAATAACTCGACTGAGTGAAATAACACTGGAATTAGGATTAGGATTCCTATTACTTATCATAAACAAATAAAGGTTTCTACACACACATGGAAACGTGAATGGTGTCAAAGTTTAGTCCATTAAACATTTGCTTATTGCCAATAGTCACACACACACACACACACACACACACACACACACACACACACACACATACACACCACTTGACACCAGCACTACAAGGCGTACCGAAGAATGTCCTTGTCATTGAAGGTTTCTAAGCAATACGACATAAAATAAAACTCTCGATAATGAAAATGAGTCACGGAGTGTTTATCCTTGACCAGAGCTCACGTGTTTCAAATGGAACCAGGATTTGTCTGCATTCATTGAAGAAGGACAGCTGGAGATAGGACAATCAGTTGGACATTGAAGTATATGTTGAAGCATTTACTAAAACCTTGAGACGCTGCAAAGGAATATATTTATATTTTAGTTTTAAGGAACTAAAATCAAGACCAGTGCCAGTTCATCATATGCAGTGACTTTTTCATGCTACGCAACTTAGTTAGCGCTCTAGCTATCCGTATGCGTTTGAAGTCGAATGATGAGGATGAGCGCTACTGGCCCAGTTCAAATGCATCTATATGCTGCAGTTAACAAAGACTCGTAAAAACCAGGTGTCTCTTTTGCCTCCTTAGAAGGAATGAACATCTAATTTGGCTAATTTGCTAACATTAACTGGCTATTCTTAACTGAGTTAGCGTGTTTTCTTTGCTAACGGCATGTTAGACTAGCATAGATTCCAGCAGCTAATGTAATTAGTGCTTTTGACTGTTTGTTCTCCATTTTGTAGTGTTCAGCTCTCTGTAGCTTGGCCTTTTATAGAGACGTACTGTGTGGCTGATGGATTTATTAACATACACACCCGGGTATGAAGAAAATCAGCTTTATCTACATTTTTGGGAATTTTTAGCCTAGTCAAAGAGAGTTGTTGGGTCACAAATGGTGTATTTTCAGAAACGTCCTGTCAGTGTGAAAGTGTAAAATACTTCGTTTTTTAGTTTCCTCGGTCAGATAAATCGCATTATGCACATTAAATACCGATTCCTCTGCACCACAGAAATGCTTAAATTTATGCAATTAATATTTAATGAAATCATTTGCATAGTCACAATAATAATTACACACAGTGTGGAAATGATCATTACTGCTGACTATTCCCTTCAGGATATTCTCTACATTTTCAATAGGCTACATGATGTAATGTAAAAGTGGACAGTGGCCGTTTCTCTGCACCATCTCAACGTGATAACATTCTGCTTCTTCCTTTGATTGCAATTTCCCAGCCATCCAGCTGGAAACAGGAACAATAGTGTCAGGTCCATCCAATTAGCACTTTCTTTGCTATCAAATTGGCGTATTTCAAAAGCACGTATTTCACAAAAATGGCAAAGTCAATGTCATGTCTCTTAAGAAAATAGACAGAGGAGTTTTGTATTGAAGTGAAGGGCAAGTCAGTTGGCTTAATTGGTGAAGAGACACTTGCTGTTACACCAGCAGGCAATGCTAATTACACCACTTTACACGGAACAGTATCAGCCAAGAACACTCGGGTGCTTCGAAATAATCTGAGTTCCTGCAGGATAAAAAGAGGTGGCCAGTGTGACAGAGGAGAGTAACATTTTCAAGTCAACACTAAAAGACTGCAGCTTCATTCCAACTTTTATAAACCATGACGTAATCTTTAGGATATTACATTTATATGGACAACCTCGCATGGGTTTGTATTATACAGTACCATAGAAGTACGGGGGAAAACAGGGGTGTGATGGAGTAACTGTTACCTCCCTACTGCAGCTGCAATTAATCAGCACCTGACCAATCATCTGAGAATCCAACAGTGTTTAAATAATTAATCCAGGTATAAATGGGAACATGGTTCTTTAACCCATGGTATCACAGAATCTATAAATGTTTCTAAATGATAGATAAATGAAGCCATCAATATTTAACGTAAATACCTTTCTTAATTTTTTTGCCACACAACACAACACCACTAACAAACGGATCCTTTAGAAGTGACATTCTGCACAAAGCCACACCATCTGTATTCATTAGGGGGCCAGTGCTGAGTCTGACATTACGAATGAGCGGATAAAATTCACTACAGATCATAAAAAAGTCAAGCAAAAATGGGAATATTCAGCTCCTTTTGATATTTTGAAGAGTGGTTGCTGTTTTTGTTGGGCCGTACGCAGAGCTGGGTTACACACACGCTTCATTCGATTTGCTGGGTGTGCCATTCAGGTCCCGCCAATGACACACACCTCCGAGGAGTGTAGTAGCGTCTGAGAAAAGGTTTTTCAGTGGTGTCTAGACAGCTACCTTTAATCAGAAGCGTTTGCCTCTCAACCAGAAAAAAAAATCAGGGCTGGTAAATGCGGACTGAAGACGGAAATCGTGTTTTTTACTGTCAAATTTAATACGATGGAACATAAACGCAAGGACAGAAAAACAAATGTCAATACGACTATATATGAGTGAGATGATGGTGACCACTGCTGTATGTTACCAATATATTACTGCATGAATAGGCCTAGTTGTAATAATGACATTATTTACTGGTTTAATTCAACAAAATGGCTTTCACATTTATTATTTTGCAGCTTATAAAATAGCACTTGATCCAGCGCATGCTGTTATTTTGCATTTATTTTCCACTGTGTGCAACGTTTGTAGTCACATCTAAGGTCAGAATACCGTATGTGAATGGTTGCGACTTGTTTCGCTAAAATTAGTACCCAAAGACGCTCTAACTTGGTTTTCTGTGGCTTATCGACCCACAGAGCACCTTTGTACAAGACTAACTTTACTAGATAGATTAGCTAGACTAGCTAGTTAGAACAAAAACAAAACCTCATAAAAGACACTACAAGTTTACTGCTCTATGTGCTTAGGTTATCTTTTCTCACAATGGAGCAATTGACTGTAGAAAATGTGCCTAATGGTGGAGATTGAGCTCTCCCACCACGGCGTGTGAGTGCAGACGCATACATTTCATCATGGCCAGGAAAGGCTTCTTTATATTCCTGCAGGAGTGTGCAGAAAACAGATCAGTCAGCACCACCTGTGAGCTCTCTCAGCAACATTCATTTGGCAAGAAAGGATTTCACCTCCTCACTTCATTTCTGGCAAATTGTGCAAGATTGTGGAGAGGCTCAAGAAGCAGAATTTAAAAAATAAAGTGCTTGATTTTGGCAAAAAAATATTGACGTTTATAATAAGAGCGCCTGCATCAAGTCTAAATTCTGGGAAGAAACCCTGCTGTCAAACGCTGATAAAGCCATGCTGCGTTACTGCTTCTGATGCAGGAGGATGTTCAGAACCTTCTTGTGATGAAGGGAGAGACATTACAGAGTCAGCTAAGTGCACCTTAAGGGGCCTTCACTGTTTTCTTGAAGGCTTAGCAGACGATGCTTTGCTGCAATCCATGACCAATTTACTGTCATTCTCTCAACAGATACACATATACACAAATGCAGAAATAACTGAACATGGCCAAAGGATTTAAAAAGAAAGGACTTTGCTCTTTCCAAAATCCAAGTGCATGTCTCAGAGGACATGAATTAATGAGTTAAATTAAATTGCAAACACTTCATCACATACAGAACTGAAGTTCACGCTCTCTTCAGTGACACAAAACGCCATTTTAGTGCGGATGCAGAGAAAAAATATTTTCAAATGAAACACACAAATTCAATATATAATCTACTGTGAAATGTATTGTCTAGTACAATAAATTTATTCATATATTTATATTGTCTATTACAATAAATGTATTGCTTGTTTATTGCTATAATGCAATCTCCATTCTAATCTAATTCACACAGGCTGAATTGCTGTTCCTCCGGCACGTCCTGAGCCGGTCTGTGTTTTTACCTGTCCCTTGTGCTATCACTCTTCTAAAGAATTCAGCTGAATCAGCAGGCTCTTACTCTGATTTATATTCCTTTTTCTTTCCGAGTTATGAGGTGTAGCTGTGGTCCAGAACTTTACTCTTACTGCAACTCGCCCTCACCTCGCAATAAAAAAATACATGTTGAAAACTAAAAAACATTCAGATCGTTTCTGTTGCTTTCAGTCTAAAGCTTGATTACTTAGGAGAACATCATTATTATCTAATCAGGCTAGCTGTAAATTCTCAAAGCTAGCTAGCTAACAATGGGGAAAAAAACATCATCCTTCAGAGTGATCCACATGTATGAGTGATTAACCTGGGAACACTGGCTCCTCCTCTTTATTGTATGTTTTTATTGCTGGAATATGAGAACACATAATGCTTTTAAGTTTGTTCGATTGTGTAGACGGCTACCTGGGAATGCACATTTACAGCCAGCTAGGTTAGCTAGCGAATACTGTTATAGGGTTTTGGGAAAATGTAGAAAGTGTCCTGTATTATACATAAGGTGAAATGTGTTGGACCAAATGACCAGATGGTTTGGATCTAACAGGAAGGCTACAGTAACTCAGATAACCACTCTGTACAACCTTTGTGAGTAGAAAAGCATCTCAGAACGAACGTGTGGTATCACGTGGCAGATGTGTTACAACAGGAGAAGAACGATTCTTGAACGATTCTGCCAAGAAGAATGGAAGAAAATTCCAAAAGAAAGGTGTGCCAAGCTTGTAGGGTGAAAAAGGCTTGGGGCTGTCGTTACTGCCAAACGTGCTTTAACCAAGTACTAAGTGAGGGATTTGAATACTAAGTCATTTTTAATTAATTACCAAAACACTTGAAAGACCTGTTTTTGCTTTGTCATTGTGGAGTATCGTGTGTAGGTTCATTATAAATAATATGAATTTAATCTATTTTAAGATGAGTCTGAGACATAACAAAATGAGGACAACTTGAAGGGGTCTGCAAACTTTCCGTATGCATTGTATGTTGTGAAATTAATATGAGCTACAGTAGAAAGAAAACAACTACACCACGTTCCAAATTATTATGCAAATTGTATTTAAGTGTCGTAAAAATTAAATATTTTGTTCTTCCATTAAACTCATGAATGGTATTGTGTCTTAGGGCTCTTTGGATCACTGAAATCAATCTCTGTTGCAAAATTAGTTTGCCAGGTGAGCCCAATTAAAGGAACAACTACTGAAGAAGGATGTTCCACATTATAAAGCAGACCACCATTCTCAATCAATATGGAAAAGAAAAAGCATCTCTCTGCTGTCAAAAAGCACGAAATAATTGAATGCCTTGGACAAGGTATGAAAACCTTAGATATTTCACGCATAACTAAGCGTGATCATCACACTGTTAAGAGATTTGTGGCTGAGCCAGA
>JAQQZX010000036.1:239073-250835 GCA_030068355.1 Notoglanidium maculatum | reverse complement strand
TGCGTAATAATTTGGAACAGTGCATTTTAAGTTTTTTATTTTTGAAAACCATACTGTTATCATTGGGAGGTTTGTTCGGTAACATTCGAATTATACTCTAATGGTTGATGACTCGAAAATTATGCTGACTGTCACTTGAATCGACTATTTAGGAAAATCAGAGAAAAACATCACTTGCATAATAATTTGGAACACGGTGTATTCATTTTAAGCAACAATTGGTGGTTACCCGAAAATGATGAATAATTGAAAATTTTTTTAGACTACATGAAAAATCCCCTGTATGCTTTAAGGCCAGAAACCAGCTGTTGTTGTTTGTTGAAATGAATCTTCAGGCAGTGGTGTTGAATTGGGCTAATGTCCACCAGGTGTCTAAAATATGAGTGATTTGGACGTTTCCTCAAAAAAGAAGTTGAACATGAGACTTTGGGTTTTATATGATCCGTTAGGCTTGGAAAATTCCCACAGTTTGAAAATGTATGTTTTAAATAAAATTTTGAAAATGAAAGTGTTTAGATAAAATTCTTTAGCAAACATGGATGGGAAAGGTCCTTGGGCACTGATCAGTGAACAGAACAACAGAAACACAAAATCTACAATCTTTTATTATACTTTTATTTTAGAAATGACAGCAGAAAAGTCTCATACACGGCAAGCCAAAAGCAAACATTTCAAAAATAACTGCGAGTTTACCCTGCTGTCTGACAAATCATTTCTGAACTGGGCCGAGACGTCTGTTAGTCCTATTTAGATGACTTCGGGTTTATGTCATTCACATTATTTTTCTGTTACAGAACACCAACATCAGAGCTTTTTTTCCCCCTGAAGCCTTTCCCCTGAAGACATATTTAAGATGGATTAGTTTGATCTGGAATGAAAGTTCTAGATGATATGACTTATCATGATTATGGACACCAAATATCCATAATTTTCACACCGATATCAAATTCACACCGATATCCTGGATGTATTATTGATAGCGCAGATGTACAACAACAACAGAGTTCCATGTTTTATTACATTACCATGAGGTAAATTTGACCTTGAGGTGGAACAATCACTTCTAAGACAATAGACATTTATAGTAGATTAAAATTATAATCTTATTATATAGTACCGCCTCAGATTAAACAAATCCAGCTCGAAAATACAGGACAAGAATAAATATATACAAGGACTGCCTTTATAACAAAGAAAAAAAAGCTCAATGTAAGAATCAGAAGCCATACACAGAGAAATAATTTGAAAATGGTTAAATGAGTATCGTTTTGAAACAAAAAAAATTCTTTCATTCTCCCAAATTTATGCACGATAATCAACAGAAAGAAAAAGTGACTATAATAGGCCACGCGTCCTGACTCGCAGGCTTTGAGAGTCTGTGAAGTCAACAGAAGATGAGTCTTCAGCAATAATTAGGGGTCCAAGCACCAAAGATTCTGGAGCTGTGCTAGGCTTTTCCTTCTTGTTTTTGTTCTTCTTCTTCTTATGCTGTTTATCAGGTTAGCGAGAAGGGCTGGACTGGGCTGATGGTGGTGCTATAGCTCAAGCTTTTGTTGTGTTTGTTGTTGTTTTGGATTTTTTTACCTTTTGCCCAAACAATAAAGTCTCAAGAATGATTTAACTCCACACGTTTTGAGCTAATATCCAAAACTCACACCTGTGAAATAGTCCAGTGATTTTTGTTGCATCTTCACCAAATCTGTCAAAATACTTTGTTGATTCTGAACCTCGGTAATTATCTCAGAAACCGTAAGTCTGATTGGGCTGAAATTTGGTAGACTGCATCTTCGTGCTAATCTGTGTGTGGAGTTTTCATCTTGTCCTGATTATCGAAAAGCATGGACATCATCAGCCAATCAGAATCCATCAGGCATTTGACATTTTGCTACTCGCGAGTGGTGCTTGGACCCCACAGATGATGTTTGCAGCAATATTTACGCAGCTATATTCCTGTTTACGTTTTAATTTTTCATCCATAAAAGTCACCAAAATGCAACGATCAAAGTCTGAAATCTTAACCTTTTTAGAAAAAAGGTTTAGGAAAAAATCTCTCTCTTTCTGAAGTCTCAGGGTTAGCAAGAATGTTTAGTACACCTTTTCTAATTCTAAATAAAATGGTTTTGCAAAATGGCATCAGTCTGATAAAAGTTAAGAATTTCAGAGCAGTGGTTTTAAAGGGCTGTGCTAATGACATCAACACCCTGCAGATGGGAGTACGGTTCTTAGAAATGTCTGTATGGTGCCTTGTCCTTGGGAGACTTTACTGGTGGACAAATCAAGCATCACACATTGATTTGTCTGTAAATGAAGCAAGTGTTGAGTGCAAGGTATTAGATTCTGGAACTCTAACCTCGGTCAGGCTTAAATCAAACCTTTCCTGCAGTATAATGAGCTACAAAATGTGGATGCGGATAAAAACAGCTGGGCTATAAAATCCTGCCACTTGTCTCCAGTGTAATGTGTAGGCAGTAAATAAATGACAGCATGTCTGTTGACACTTCCTGAGGACTGGCAAAGTTTGACATTCAGACAAGTAGTTTCTCGGTTTTTGGACATTTTTGAAAACCACAAAAGACATTTAGCCTTTGAGGCACAGAGTAAGCGAACAGCATGAGAATGAGATCTAAAACACCAACAGCATGTTAAGAATGGATGAAATGGGAAAGATAGACAGCGTCTGCATGAAGCAAATGTCTTTAGAAGTGAAACACCAATACAAGCACTAACCTTTTCTTCATTTTGTGCTTTATCCTAAGCTATATACATTACTTTAGGCTCTTAAATAAGCATTATTTGGACTGAGAAATAGGATTATTGCCCGTTTAAGGCAATTATCTTTAGGAGCTAAGCTCGTAAGATTTACAGTATGAGCACTCAATACATGGCACAGATATTTACACTGCACTTGGATCTCTTTGTCAGAATTTAAACTGTATGAGTGGGAAACAATGATTTCTGGATCTCTTAAATGCTCCCTTAGATGTGCAAATCTCAGAAAATGCCATTATGATGAGACGTAACATTATAATTAGGCTTGTGCGACATAACGATTTGGTCGTTTCTACACAATATCCAGTGATGTTTATTCCGTCTATATTATATTACCAGACCAACCTTTTCACAATCTGTTGTGAGTTACTGCTGTAACATAAACCAAAAGTGCAGTCATTTTCTCTCCAATCAATCAGACGAGAAACCATTCAAAATATTAATCTGGAATAATTCATGCAAGTGTTTTGAACTCTCCAATATTAAAAGAAACTTTTTGGAAGCCCCGCAACCTTCCCTCATCTCTCATGCTCTCAGGGCCCTCGGGACTCGCAGCATGACCTTGCTTTCTGCAAAGGTAAATTGAGGAATGTTTGGAGTTCATTAATGTGAAATAAAATCTATCAGTGTAGTGTCCTCAAACCAGAAATTATCATTTTCCTTTTTCAGTTATGGATGATTAAATCAGTTATAACATTTTTTAATGGTGCAGGGAAAAGTCAGTATTGCACAAGCCTAATTATAGCAAACTTTTATATCAATAAATAATGAAACATTGATCTCAGTACTTAAGACAGCCTTGATGAGCATGGCTTATGCTACTATTGCTTCTATCAGAGCAGCCAATCAATTCAGATTAATTCACAATCTAAGCAAAGAGATCAGGATGAAAACAATGGGTTTTCATATAGGGTACCGTAGTGCTAGAGATCAAAGAAGAGTCCTATGCTTACTTGGCTTTGCCTTAAATGTGAAAATCATTACATTCATTGTTCACATTATACAGGTTATTTGAGATAGTTCATAGAGTAGTCAGTAATAAAATATCACCTTTGGTGCTTGTCTCCAAACAACCAGGTGCACTCTGTTTGACTTAAATAATAATCTGCTGCTTGTAAAGTACAGTCATTGGCACTGAGTTATACTCTAGTGGTAGAGTGTCCATGAGGGAGGCCGGTATTGCTCGGAGTGCTGTTGGCATACGGATTAAAAGGATGGTATGGCGACTGAATCCCCGAGAGAGAATTGGGGATCATGGTGATGGTGTTTGGCGTCATGATTGGGAAGTCATCCGGGGAACGGCGTAAAGTGAGGGCATAGTCGGGAGGACAAGTGAGCCGGATCATATCGTGCCCTTGCAACGACTCACAATCATGATCGTGGTCGTGATCTAGTTGCTTCATCTGCAAGGACATTAGATCCTCGCTTGCAACCCTTGGTACATCATTAGCAAGATTCCTTGGTGGACTCGGACGCCGAGTAGACTCAAAACGATGCTTGTCCTTCTTGTAATAGAGAGCTGCGAAGGCCAGGATGTTTAGAAACAGCAAAGATGCTCCGACAGCAATAGTGACACTCAATTCTGTGGAATAGTCTCGAGCTTCTATGGTTACGGAGCTGTCCTCATGCTCTGAATTCTTCTGCTGGTCGGTGGACTGCTTGGTGTTGGATGAAGGAACTGAGGGATGCCGAGTGGTGGAGGGCCAAAGTTTGTTGGATAAGCGCTTGGTGTATGAGAAAGGAGTCGTATCCTGAGGAGGGATCTTGGTGGTTGACGACACATATTGGAAAAGTTCGTTGATGCTGTGCAAATGTGGCACTAGCTCGAGCCAGAAAGCAACCTTTGTGGCCCTGTAGTGGTCTCGGACACGTGGCTTGAGACCAATGTGAAGATACAGCTGGTCCTTAGGATTGTACTTGGACCATGCCACTTCTTCAAAGCGATTAGGTTTGGTGTGAATAAATTTTGTATCCTGGGGAACTGGTTGGTTTGGGTCTCTGAAAAGCACAACAAAAATGTCTCAAGATTGAACTGTTATGCAAAATGTAGATTTATACAAAAATTCAAATGGGTCAAGAATAAATAAATGGTTAAATATGCTCTACCATGAGTATGGGTCCTCAAAACGCACAACAAAGATCTCGGAGATGGTAAGCCTGAAATGATACAAGCTGGGCATGCATCAGGATTGGCATTGTGAAATGGAATGGAATGGTTGGATTATGAAATGCAAAAAAAACCCTGCTTCAGGCAGATGCCGGTGTAATCTACTCACCCAGTTTTGGCAAAGTTAGTCCAGTAGGTCATAACCACAGCACTCAGCATTACATCATTCTTAGAGAAGTTGCAGCTGAAGAGATCAGTTGGACCAATCATTGGGATGCCAAAAACATATGGAAGTTCATCTCCATGCGCAGAATCGGCCCAGGCTGGCTTCATTTCGCTCTGGCAGTGGTGGTAGAAGGCATAGAAATACGTAGGCGAACCATACTGAGCATGGAGATCCGCAGTGGCTACAGCGGGCGCCACCCACTGGTGATCCGTAAAAAGCGCAACCAACGTTTTCCGTCTTGTTTCTGGATTTTCCTTATCTGCCCAGTCCGTGTACATGAACTTTATTGTCTCTCGCAGGGTATCTTTCCCTTCTGGATAGCCATACAAGTTATCGACGAAATCAGACACGGCAAATTCAAAGTCATTTCCAGCAACACCGTCCTCGCTGTCCACGATACCGTCCACAAATTTGTAGCCCTCACCCTGGTTTACCCCTAGCATGATATCATAGTTCAGAAACTCGCCTTGCTCCATCAGGATCTGTGGGTCATCTGGCACAACATCTCCATCAATTACGGGTCCAAAAGCGATGTGGTACTTGGCAGGAGTTATGTTCTGCTCGATGAGCTCTTTGTAGTTCTTATTCTGGAGGCACTGGATCATTTCCATGGAGTCATCCTCGTTGCACCCCACCTTCTCGGCCAGCATTCGTGTGTATTTGGCTGGCTGGTAGTTAATGGCCCAGCTAGAAAGAGCTGTACCACTCTGAATGATTGCTTTCTGGAACAGATCTAGAAAGATAGATACACCTATATAGATCAAACCTAGTCATGCAAATTGTATAAGTAATTGTATAAGATTTGAACACTTAAGGAACATTTTAAAGTTCATACTTGGTACCTTCTGCCGTGGATATTGGTGGGAGAGTAAATAAGCAATTTACCTTCTGAATAGTGGGACAAAGTCAACAGGCTGACACATGACGCTCCAGCTCCAGACCCGAATATTGTCACTCTTCGAGGATCTCCATTAAAAGCCTGGATGTTCTCTTTTACCCATCTGAGAGCCTGAATCTGATCCAAGAGTCCATAATTCCCCTTGGCTGCTTGATCGCCTGTGCTCAAGAACCCTAAAACAAATTGTACCGTATTTTATTTGACATAAAATTGGCTGAGATTATGATAATCATACAAAAAGTCTTGCAAAGGCAAATAAAGACTGATTTCCAGTGCTCAGGAACTTTGAAAAATAAAAAATCATCCGATCATTACTTGCTCCTGTTGTTAGCCAGCGCATGAACAGTCAGAATTATTGGCACCCTTCAAAAAAATGGCCAAAAATGACAATATAAAATAATGAAAATAATATCAAATACCACGGACAAGGTATCTACAGGGACTGAATGACTCCCAAAGTCTTGAAGAGTGGGGATCTGATTTCAAGGACCATAGTGAAGATAGACACCTGTGCCGAAAAATCAGTGGAGAAAACACTCGACTGCCTTGAGGACTTTAAAAATAGAAGCCGCCAACTGAAGAGTCAGACAGTGGGACTGACAAAGGGGCATCTCAGGAACATTATCTGGGACTCAGATGTTCTTAGCATGCATGTGAAAAACAACCAGCACAAGCGACAGTGCACCCATCACACAGGACCAAAAAACACATGCCATATGCAATGCAGATTACGGAGGCTTCAGAAGCCAAAGGGACGGCCGGTGAGAGAGAGAAAAAAGACGTCGCATTCCAGGAAGTGTAAAATGACATGCGTGGAATCCGCAACTCATTACATGTGCTTTTTTTGTACTTTCTTACAGAAGGCTGAGGTTGTATACTTGTACATGGCTAAGGAAGTTTGGATTTTTCTTCACCAGATAGAACAGACTCTGACTAAAGTGCAGCTACATACTCTAGCTAAAGCTTAACTCTCTTTCTTCAGCCCACCTCAGAGTGCTTGCTTTACGATCAGCTATTTTTTATTGTATTATTATTATTATTATTTTGCTTGTTTGTTTCTTGGTACGATGACCAGCTGTATTTTTTTGTCTTATTAACTACAACAGAGAGAAAAATGAAGAGAGGCTGGTGACGACGGTTTATAGCTGCTATATAGTAAGCGACAACAGGAACGAGCTTGTTTCGTGGACGTTCTACAACATTATGTTATTAAAGTTATTAATTGATGCTAGGCTTTTAAAGTGTTTGTAGCACATTATCACAGTTAATGATGTTCACTTATCAAATCTTTAGTTATGCTTCAATATAGGTCTGATCCTTAAAACAAAGTGTTAGAGAACAAGCCATACACCTTTCTCTAAATCCAGGCCCTAAATGTCTGCGATTAACTTCCAACATGTTCATTTGCATGGTGATAAATTCATTAGTCAATGTTCATTCATAGCTAATGGCTGCTGCATTTGATAAATGTCTCTTTTTTAAATGGGTCAGATGTGACCGTATGATCGATTATACCTGGGGAAAGCAGATGGCATTTCTCCCTGAACCTCTGAGTACTCTGATACAGAAGCACATTAACACTTTACATGAAGGTTCCCATAACAAACCTCACTTACATCATCAATTAGCATTAATAACTTGTGTAGTCCAAAAGCAGTGACTTACTTAATAAATTAGAATTTTTTTAGATTTTATGTTGGACTATTATGTAGATATTAAGTCATTCATTAAGCTATTTTAGTGCATTTAAACAAAACATCAATAGCCATTTGTTAACTTTAGGCTATATTACATACTTAAACATGACAATGACACTATTAATATTAATGTAGCATCATTGTATTAATTCAACAACTCAAAATAGTGAAATAAAAGCATGATAAAATAGATTAACCTTATTACGATTTCAGGACGTCGATTCGGGGTCTCGTGGCTTCATTAAGATGTGTTCATGGAGCAATTTTCAGAGCACAATATTAAAATAAAACAGCATAATCGGATGTGCTGGATCATGTGCTATTCTATAAGCTGCTCAATAATGAGTGTGAAATCCATTTTTTTAGTAATTGTGCCGTTTATGTCTTGGTCATTTCCTAATGCAGCGAATAATATAAGTTTGTTTTACAACAATTACTCAAAAAGCCAACACTATTAAAAATAGATGAAATATACTATATTCTGTTACATGATCCCGAATTTTAAAAGATAAGCCAAATGAATGTTTTAAAAAAGTCTGTTTTTTAACCTGAATGACATAACCAGGGTCACGACATAACGTAATTGATTTAGAAAAGCAAATCCATGGCTCCTTTGTGCTGAGAGGGTGATTGCATTGGCAATTTCAGACGAGTGCAAATGAAGTGACCTTCACCCACTGACGCATAAATCACACGCCTTTTGATAAAGGTTAATTGAAGTCCCTCTTTTTTGTGATGCAGAAGTTTCACCCTGACAATTTATTTCAGGGTCATCAGCATGCTTCAGTTTTTTTGTTTGTGTGGTAATGAGCCTGTGACCCATGCAGCTAAGCAGTGCACACCTTTACAACTGTCATGTGATGAAAGATAAAAAAAAAACCAATACCCTACAGAAGTAAACAATAATGACAGGACAAGGATAACATTACATGTTAGAGATTACATGTCGTTTTAAAGGCACTCATGCTGGTGACCCGAATTATCTTAGGTGTCATCCATTATATCACAGCCTGGTGTTTCTTCACCTCACTGTCTTTTCTCTAAAAAATCAGAACTGACCATGCCAGATCTACTGCTATTTACCTGCTGTAATTCCACATGAGCAGGTCCGCTGACTAAAACTGCCAAGGCCGTGGAAGTAAAGGTTTTATTAGCCAAGCTTCATGACTCTCTGAGTGTACACTGGCTCATTTTGTCCTTGATCTACTTATTCCAGCCTGTTTGCAAAGATTTCCTGATGTGGCCCCTGTAGAATTCCTTTCAGCATGCCCAAAGGAATGATAACCCTCCACCCTTCATCAGCAGGTCATCCACGAAGTACAGATCAGATTAGCAGCAGGGGTATGGACTTTATTCTGTCTCACCGGGAATGTAAGTGGAAGGACAGCTCTTGAGAGTGTCCGCCAACACCAGACTTCTTTCTTACCCCAGTGTACAACCTAGTAGAAGCAGACAGGTCTGCCATGATATCAGGTAGAGATTAGAGGACTGATCACTGCTTAACTATAGAGTCCAGTGGAACTGGTCACCTCTTCAATGAGTGAACATTTTTGCTCTATTTATGCTTCATGATAAGCAGTCAACAGACCTCCATTATCCACTGAGGGCTACACTGGAGACATCCCTCACCCAAACCCCACGTCTGCTGAGGCTTATCTGAGAGGGATACTGTGCTGGAAAAGCAGAGAAACTCAGTTCCTCTTCCTGATGTACCTTTTTAAAGCTTCTTAAGGTGCACTGATGCAGATCATTTTCTGCTTTAAGGATGCGTTAGAAGTGTTATGTTAAAACTTCCCCACATTTGACCATAGCTTACTATGGCTGTAAATTGCTTAACACTGGTAACATCCTTATTACATCTGCCAAATAACATGAATGTAAATGTAAATGGCCTCCATTTTGTTTCAGTTAAATGTACCAACAATATGTCACCAAGAATCTTAACCTGAGTCGCTGGCATGTTGCATTAACCATCATGCCTTGCTGCTGACATTACTTGAACTTTGTGAAGTTGGACATGCTGTATTGTAATCTGCACAATACTTTTCAGTAGTTAGCTGTGTGAGTTGTTCCTTGAAGTGTACCGTATTCAATATGAAAGCAGCTTTCCAAGGTGTAAGGACGGTAGGAAATGGGGCTCTGGTGCTAATCAATCTGCCAAAATCCAGCAAGTAGCTTCCAAGTTAAAATCTTGGCCAGTTTCTCTTCCATATTCATTTAGGCCAATTAGATCAACACAAATGCAGATTTTGTTATTTGGTTTTGGAGCACCATTCTTTGGCATGAACTAAACCAAATCCCCCAAACTATTCATTTCTTGTAGTGGATTTTTTAAAGGCCAGGTCTACATGGGACAAAGGGTACGGTTCATTCTTTAAGTTAAGGTCAGGTTTTGTTGCGGCCTTTAAACTAATCTCAGCCTTAGACGCTCCACCTTGGGGACATATTGTGTCTGATATCTTTTAATCGCTTTTCATGCAACAGTTTTTCTGTAGGTGTTGGCAAGATGAGAATCTGCCAATAGCCCTTAGTCAGATTCAGCACTGAAAACTCATCCAATGATGATATGATTGTCTTCAAGTGGGATCAGAGTGGGATTTGACATTTTTGAGCCCTGTGGTAACAACTCTGTTTGCCACCACTGTCTCCACTGTCTCATTACTGTTCGAGAGGAAGTTGGCAAATCTGCCTGTTCGTGTATGTCCATTTGCTAAAACTTTAGGCGGACTTCTTGAGCCCGCTGTGTGACCACGAAGGACCCATGCCACTTGGCAAATCATTTCAAGCTAGAGGTGGGAAGCAATAGGAGAGTTTTACCTCCTGTTGCAAGTGATGATCTTGTTTGTGCAGTTTGACTGAAGACTGGACACTTTGGCAATGGGGACTCCATGCCTCTGTTCTTGGGTAGCTCCAGGGTTTTGGCAGCAGTGGAAAAAGCTTTTTATTTTAGGGTCATGTCCTTGGTGCGGCAGTTTTGTTTTTTTTTCAAAACAAATAATGTTGCAGCTTTCTGGCTCGTTTTCTGCTCAGCTTTTAATTTGCTCTAATACACGTTATCAGCTCACGGCTCAGGGAGAGCTAGAGAGGAAGATCACTGAAATATAAGAGGAGAAACAGGGCTGAGGTGCGCCGTATTAGTCATTACCCCTCTATCTCGTCCCCAAACACCTTCCCCCCAGTACACACCACCTCCACCTCACACAGGCATAAGCAGCCCTTTTATAGCAGACTGGTACATTGTACATGCATCACGAGTAAAGAGTTCTGTGCTGTAAACCAACGTGGCATCAAACTATCCATCAGCCTGTATCTGGGAGGCGCTTGGCCCACATACACTCTTTAAAGCACGGACGCCTCTATGAGTACATGCTTCCTGAGATGGCTGTTGCTTCAGCTCTCCTTTCCTTTCTGTCATTTTCTATACTCAGGAGCCTTAATCTGGTTTAAAACCTTCATATACACTTACGGAAAAGAGTAAACCGATCAAGGTCAATCCAAATTAAATTTCTCTCAGCTGAAAAGAGGTGGATAATCCACATGATAATGTGTTAAACAGAAGAACAATCACATCATCATCATCATGAGGGAAAGGTATTCCTGTTCAGACTCACGTGATGTACGTGTTTAACTCGAGTTTCCGAGCAGCATGTTCAGCACACTAAAATTACCCACATAGATAACTCCTCCGAGGCCACCTTGTTCTCTATGATGAAGAATTTAGCATAGAGGGCTGCTGTAAACTCCCAGTATTTGCACCATTGCTGATACAATTTTGTCAGTTGTAGTGGTCACTGGTAGCACCAGGCTAATGCAATATGGCCACGCAAATGACACAGCTACAGAACAGATGCAAAACCACCCAAATTTGACTTCAAATGGTGTTTTTCTAATGTAACCTCACCAGGCACGGCTAACTCACCAGGCATCTCAGCCCTCCCATAGATCACAGGCTGCTTGCAAATATTGGGTTTCTCAGAAGATTCAATTTTTCAATTTTATTTGTATAGCGCTTTTAACAACAGACATCGTCTCAAAGCAGCTTCACAAAAGTATATAAATTCTGAA